>QEYC01000095.1:1800000-2062314 GCA_009935795.1 Pholiota adiposa
GTTCGTAGCCTTTACTATTCAGATTTCCCCGTACTAACGTCTATTAAGCGTCTCGGAAAAAATCCAGAGGATTATCCGGACGGTAAAAGCCAACCCCATGTTCAAGTGGCCCTCCGAATGAAACAACGAGGTGGATCGGCGAAGGCCGGAGATGTCATTCCTTACATCTTCTGCCTCGGCGATGGTGAGGAAAGCACGAAATCGGCTCAAGCACAACGTGCGAAACATCCCGACGAGCTACGCAAAGGTGGTGGTACTTTGAAGATCGGCAAGCTCACATTCCTAATTTTTTTTGCCTGCGTTGCTAAGGAAAGTCATTTTGCAGATTATGACTACTATCTTTCGCATCAAGTTTTCCCGCCAATCGAGCGCCTCTGCGAGCCCATTGAAGGGACAGATAAGGCTCGCCTAGCTGAATGTCTTGGTTAGTCGATGTTCACATGTAGCGCACGGGTTCTCTGACACTTCTTAGGTTTGGATCCGTTGCGCTATCGCAATTCTGTGATAGAAAACGAGCCAGCTTTTGCTAGCCTTGATTCTCAGATATCGGATTCAGTGAGATTCCAGGATACTCTTCCCTTCCTTGTCAGATGCCGCCACTGTCAAGTGCGAATTAATTTCTTTTCTCTTGACTCTCCAGAGGTAAGATATAATTCAAAATTCAGTTTCCATGTAAATCTTACTAATACAAATTGAAGGCAAATCTGCTCCTCGCTACTGGACCAACCTGTCCTGCATGTTCTAAAACAATCAGCTCAGGAAGTCTACAAACACAACTGGAAGTTCAAATACGGGACGTCATCAGCAAGTACTATGAAGGCTGGACTGTATGTGACGACCAAACGTGTGGCAACCGTACACGTATGATGGGTGTGTATGGACGAAGATGCCTACGTTCGGGATGTCAAGGCAAGGTGGTATTCGAGGTAAGCTTTCTATCTGCAATTCGATTAGCGGTCCTAATTCAAGACACCACAGTATAACGACACCAAACTTTACACTCAGCTACGATATTTTGCGCACCTTTTTGATGCAAAGAAAGCCATTGAAGCGGTAAAGACACCTGAGCAGAAAGGTGTGTTTTTTCAGGTAACAGATATAACCCTTTTCTAATGATTCATCACAAAGAAATTGTGGGAGCTATTGCTGGAAAGAACATGCAACTTTTAGAGAACCTAACGGAATGTGTCGAAAAGCACTTAAATAATTGTGGAAGGCGTTGGATTGACCTTCAAGCTATCTTTTCTCAGCTGAAAATATGAGCCTACATAGATCGCCTGCTATTTATTCGTTGCTCTCGTTGCTTTCCGCTGCCGACCAGTCACCCATATGCAATCCTTCTTGTCATTTGTAATACCACCAGGATATATGTAAACCTTTTACCCATGAAATCAAGAATATCAATCAGCCCTATATCTTTACTTAAGCCTTATCTGTTGCAACACATCAAAAACATTCCAGTCTGACAGGAATGAAAGCATACATTGAAATGATTATAAACAAAATTGTTGTCGTGAGAAGTCATTACAGTGATGAATGAATAGGGATATCAAAGTGGTCCGCCAAAGATGAATAGATTGTTATATAAAAAAAGCGCCACCTACTCAAAGGGCATTCCTTCCGCAGCCTCGGAAAGAGATTCCCAATTGTTCGCGACGTTCTCGGCATACTCATGCTCCTCACGAGCAAATCTCTTTACAGCTTGGGTTAGGAGGGCGTTTTCTCTGTTGTGCAATACTACACGGAGTTCATGCCACATACTACACGAAAATCAGAATACCGTGGGTCATTGTTTTGCGTAAAAATGAATTAACAATATCAGGACGGACCATGCACGGATGAAAATGCGCCTGTGCAACTGGGCCGCAATCGTTGCCTGGTCTTTTTCTATCGCGGCAGTCAGGCGTTCGACCTCCTCCTGCCAGTTCTCTTTCTGCGCTGCACGGATGCCATCGAGCTTTACGGACGTGGTTTCGATTCTCTTCTTCAAGCGTTCAACTTGATCGAGGGAAAGTCTGTCGTGACGGATGAAGAGGTCTCTGGTGGCAAGATACAGATCTCGTTGAGCCTGGAATAACAGGTCACTTTCCCTCCCATCAAATTGGTTTTAGTCCTCACCTTGAGTGACTCTAGCGTTGTATCCTGGAGTGATCGCGACTATAGCATGGTCAGAGAAACACATACAGACAAATTAATCTGGAACTTACCCGTAATTCGGAGATCTCAGAATGTCGCTGGGTGTGGGCGGCAACTTGAGTTAATCCTGCACGGACTCCATTGGAGAGCTCGCAGTCATCTCCTCGCCAACAGGCCTCGTTGACTTCGATGACCGACCTCAAGGTATTCGTCAATCGTGCAAGATCGCCCTGGGTATCCGCAAAAGCAGGAATGTTGAAGCCCAAAAACGATTGCGACAGTGATCCGGTCATCGAAGGCGAGGCGAGACCATCCGGTAAAGAATGATTAGTTGACGACGGAGAAAGGGGTGGCAATGAAAAGTGAGTCGGCAGAAAAGCGCGACGTAGAGCTGGAGGTGTTCGTACCGCAGCTGCTTCGCGTCTTTTAATTATGCGCTCCGCAAGTATGCATATTCTTTGCCATTGCTCAATGAGTGGGGAAATTTTCCCCCGAACAACGCTGCCCACGAATACAGTCAGTGAAGAGATGAAGGGTATACACATCTGGGCCCTTACGCAAGTTTATCTTCGAGATCGCTTGGGATGGACATTTCTTCAATCTTATCGACATGTTTAGACGCTGATTCTTCTTCCAAAGATATCGCATTTTGTTTGCGCCACGTCTCTAAAGACGGTTCCGAAAGGAATGTACCCAGGACACCATCGTCCTTCATAATGGGATGATTGCTGCATAATCAGGTCAGATGAACACAAGTTGTTTGATATCCACAACGAGAAAGTTCACGAACACAACAAAATTCAAAGATCTCGCAAGACCTCGTCTAGGAACAAAGATAGATTAGTGTAACGCGATTACCGTATATGTAGGGGGAATATACCTTCTTTGCTCCAAAAATTGTTCATCAGCTATAAATTGTTTAGATTTAATTTATCTAAGCAATATAAAGCAACTTACCTCCAACTCTTTTGGGAGGTAAAGAGGGGAAAAGGCGGAATGGATAACGTCGAACAAGGACTTCCCATAAAAACACAAATTCGGAATATCGTCGCGAAACAGGGTGTGGTCGGCGCTATTTCCTGAATCAGCAGAAAAGGGCGTGAAATAGGACCCAATGCTCACGTCCGAAGCCACCTCATACACCGTGTATCGATTGAGAATGAAACCCTGCTGACCCAGAATAGAAACTTTGATATTCTCCTGCTTCTTCCACCACTCGTTCGGCAACCCAGTCCCCGCCAGAGATGATGTGGCGCCGTTAGTAGGAAGCCCTTCCACCCCGAAAGGCGTACTAGCGCTGGTTCCTGTGGCGAAACGCGGGTTCGCATTCCAAGGGTCGTCAGATGAGTACGCTGGGAGAGGCGCACGGACAGTAGGGATGGCGCTCTTTCTTGCGATAGGGGCCGCAGGTGGGATCGCTGATAAAGATTGTTGCAAACGGTCGAGGTCGAGGGTGGGTTCCGGAAGTGTGTTCTGAGATGATAATGCGGCTACCTGTTCGATGCTAACATCTGTTACAAAAATGCCAACGATGATCAGCTTTCTGAGGTTATAAAAAAGACAATCAATGCACCTTTTCCCGACTGTGCAAGCGCGACTAGGGCTAGAGCGACGAAGAATTCGAGTTTGGAGACCCGCGGCTTTGAACTGACGAGATTGACAATCTGCATGTAATGATTCACTATTTAAAACATCAATGAGACTGAGTATAGACGCACTCGCTCGATGGTGCTGGCGGGAAGCCCAGAGGTATTCAGAACACGCGATAAAGCGTTTACAGACGTTTCGCCCGTGTTGGCGGGATCGACCGCGCCATATGAGCGGTGGTATATTGACGGCACAGTTGCATCCGCTGTGAAGGTATTTTTCAGTTGGCGTGAAAGTATATAATATACAGAAGCGTTATGTTCACCTATAACTGCACTGAACACAGATGGCGGCGCTTGCGGGGCGGGTGTTGGCGTTGGAGACGGCGCAGCGCTCCAGGGGTCAAGACCGTCGTCATACACCGAGTTTGCGAGTGGGTTGTCATCAACAAAGCTACCTCCAAAGCCGCCGTTGGAGGTCGACCCAGTGTATCGCTGAGCCGGACGGGGAGCGTTGAACATGGTAAGTGGAAGAGAAGGTACAAGACGCCACCACCTTGCTCCTGCTCGGTGCAAATCCGGCTAAGGCCTCTGCACGGTGATGATGTGTGGCTTTGTTGTCCATGATCAATGCTACAACGAATAAGTAATACACCGACAGTGTTGACTTCATGGCACGGATATTCCATTGAAAATTGCTACATGTAATACAAAATTGGACATCGAGAGCGAATATAATCTATATGCAGTGACATTGAAAAAATTGTGGCAGCATCAACGCTTGGCTGGCATTGAGCCGGTGGCTCCTTGAACCTGAGCAACATCCTTGGGCTCTTGATTCTTGTTCAAAGCTTGGGCAATGGTAGCAGAGAGAGGCGAGGGCTCTTGCTCTAAAGCAATCTTTAAGAACCAAGATTTACTCATGTAATTCCGGATTCTAGAGGGAAAATGAGCGCCCAATTTGGAGGGAAAAAATGATATGCGCGATACTCACCCATCTGGAAGCAATACAACAACGTTCTTTCCAGGTGTGTTGGCAATGACTTTGCCTTCATCACTCTTCAACCATTGAAGAGCACCAGCAAGCGCACTGCCGCTGCTACCTCCAACCAAAAGACCTTCGCTGCGCATTAGTTGTTGAACAGCGGAGAACGATTCCTCGTCGACGGTCTTGATCCAAGAATCGACATCTTCGCGACCTAGAACATCGGGAACGAAATCGTAACCAATTCCTTCAACGACGTATTGTCCATCGCCAGAAAAGTCGTTCAGGTCCTCTGGTTGAGCGAGAATGCTGCCTTTCTGTAAAGTAGGCGTCCCTGAGTTAACACGTCGGAGTCAAATGAGAAGAGACGTACGGGATCGATTGCGACAACGATGCAATCTGCATTGTGCGTCTTTTTAATAGCCCTTGAGATGCCAGTCACCGTGCCTCCAGTTCCTGCTCCGGCAACTATAACGTCAACCTTCTCTGTCGAAGGCCTTGAAGATGTGGATGGAGTAGAAACCACCGCCTCGATAATTTCGGGACCAGTAGTCAATTCATGAGCCAGAGGATTGTTAGCCTGCATTTCAAGATCGTCATTTGAAATTATGTTTGTGCCTTGAGCAAGGCGGAAGACGTACGTTGCGATATTGGTCCAAAATAATCCCATAAGGGATCTCACTTTGCAAACGTTTGGCCACACCTGCAATCGTTAAGGAATTCAGCCACGAGAGTGCAGTTGCGTTGAGTTTGGGCTCTACCTATATGGCTGTCCGGCGAGTCTGACGCCGCCTCGGTGGGTGTGCGGACGACTTCCGCACCAAGTGCTCGAAGAAGGGCTTCCTTCTCCTATATCAGCGGATTTTAGTTAGACGCCGTACTAAACGCTGATTCAAAATGGAAAGCTGAACGCACCAATGACATCTTGTTGGGCAGAGTTATGATGACTGAATAACCCTTATCTATAGTATTCAGTATTTGTTCCAAATTGCTGCTTGCTCTGGTTGCTTTACCTTGATAGCACAAGCCATAGCCAGTCCAATGCCTGAAAAATTGGATTAATGTCATCTCAACGAACTTAAGAAGATTTATACACTGACCAGTGTTACCGGATGTTGGCTCGATGACAACGCTCTTGCCTGGAATGAGCTTTCCATCCTTTTCAGCCGCCTCCACCATGGCCTTTGCGATACGGTCCTTGACAGATCCACCAGCAGACATGAATTCTACTTTTCCAACTAAAGCGAGGTTCGATAAATTTTCAGTAAATGGCTTGGGACATATGTGCTTACGGAGATTGCATCTAAGGTCATTGGCCTGTGCGATCTTGTCAAGACGAACGAGAGGGGTGTGGCCAACACCGCCTAGTGCATTATCGAGAATATGAGAAGGCATGGTCGCTTGTGAGTTTGCGATGAAGCGTGGTGGTAGTGGTAGTGGTATGAGACGAGGAAGAGCGGGTGAAAACTGAAATAGATCAGAGCCGCGCTGAGGACTGCCCCAAAACGGACGGATCTTTGACGATGCCGACAGGCCGTGCTCCTCCGCGTCGATTATTGCCTTGATTATTGCGACACTTTGTCCAAAACACTCGCCATCCTCCTCGTCTTGGATTCCTTGCATCTTTCACTGAACAAGACGGCATTTGGAACTATACACACTCGATGGTCTGCTAGCATAATAATCCCTGTCTTGAAGCTGGACTTGGCTACTTTTGTCGACTCGGCCTTGGTTGACTCTGCCCCGCCCGTTGCTCATGGACTGCTGCTCAACCGTTTGGCACGCATGAACCATCATCAGCGCACATATCGCCGTGGCGAACACCTCTTCTCTGTCTGACGGAACCCGAAAATTATTCAAATTTTCTCTGGACGAACGAACCTGACTGAAAAGCTTGCATGAACGCCCTTCCACGTATTCATTGCGAGCGAAGCGGAAGCAATCATTCTCTTAGGGCTGAACCGGGCGACCAGCCAAAGCCAAAGCCATTTCCGAGCCCGCAGGGCGAGGTCCGCTACGATTTGTCGGCCTAACAGCTTTGTAAATTTGCAACCTTTGGCTCTCAACGCTTGTGAATATGTCGTAGTACCTACAAGCTACGAAACAGTGCAAAAAATTGGTCTAATCGCGTGTTTCTGCTCCGCTGTTACTGATCTAAATGTGAATCGCTTTTGATATCATAACGTTCTTGTTATCCGGATGATTCTCTCGGTTCTTTCGTATTTCTGCTCTTGTGTGTGCTTATTTCATGATTCACATGTTTTTTTGAACTGTGGAGGCCTCATCTACGTCGAAATTGAGTACGGGAGGGTGTCCTGACTCCAAACCGAGCCCTGAGGCCTGGGGCCGCGTCAGCTTCCAAATCAGGACACCCCGGCGGTTGTGTGCGGCATAGCAGACGGCCGTGAAATTCAAAGCGCTTCAAGTTTCTCTATCTTTCTCTATCCATCTCATTCGCTCAACAATTTAGGTTCTCCGCTGGGTAAGTTTCCAGATTCTATGATTAACAATTGCGCTCACGAACTCGGATGGCGCAGCGAGCTTTCCCGCGCAGGTGCAGCGGATCCTTAATATCATATGGCCCAATTTAACTATCCAATTTCTTATCTCTTTTTAAGAATGCATCAAACTGCGAGATGTCAGAGCACACTATCGTCATCCGTCTTCCTAGTCCTGAAATAACCTTCTCCACATCAACTTTCAGCAATCAATAAAGCACAAGTATCTGACATCTCATCGTTGCAGGTCGATGACTGACCATCAATTGTCCATCATGGAATGGCATTGGTTAAAACGGTACACAGGCCGCAGGATTTGACTTGGGTACTTACAACATGTAGAGTAATATTTCTGCGTGTTTCACGGTAAGTATTATCATTCGCTCCGCGCATTTGCTTCATGCTGCCTGACCAGTGGTCGCTGCATTGTTTGATTGAATCTAGAGCCATTTTGGCTGCACAACGAACAGCCAAAAATCAACGTGGGTCATGCAGACTGTTTTCTACCGTAAGTAATGCAGTCTACGGCCAATCTACGGCTATAAGCAAGTACTTGCCACAGACGTCAAATAAGAATCCAGACCGTGATGGTACAGTGAGGGTACCTGGTACTAGTAGGATTTTTGAATGAGAAAGAAAGATAAGACTGACTCGGAAAGATAAGATAAGATGAAAGTTGACGTTGAACGTCTGAATGAGCGTTTCGGAAGGCCTCCTCGAGGCCTTCAACGTCGACCACTATCATTCCCATAAAATTGAGTTCGAGACAGTGTGACCAGGCATGTCAATCCTCAGGCCTCAACCGCCGCAAACACTTGTCAGTGGGACCCTTCTCTAATTTACCCACTATGTCCAACCTTCCAGCAATTGAACGTCCGTCAAGTTCCGCCTCTGTTACAGTACTACATCTGAGTCGGGGACTGTGCAAGTCCCTTCTCTATACCCATGAGCGTGCACACTGGATTGCTCCCGTTTGAGGCGATATAGACAGGAAGGTCGAAATTGTAGGCCACAAGCATAAAACCAAACGGTCACCAACACATTTTCATCATACAGGAAAAGTTCATTATCGACCTGGGTATCGTTGACGCCGATTTCGAGTTGGATGACCCAAGTAATCTCGCCACCCGTGAGTGAAGTCCTATTTCTACCAAGGACTTAGTTAGATTTAACCTCCATCGCAGTTGATTGCGACATCCACAAATGCTTAGATTCATATGCTCTCACAGCCGTGACTTGCACATCGGAAACGCTTAAGGAATTTTCCAAAATGCTTAAAGCAGACACGACAGCCGCCAGCAAATTCTTGACGAACGGGGTATAAGACTGAAACGAAATTTCAATGTGAGCATGTTATTTATTCTCGATTTTCACTCACATAACTGACTTGTAAGACCATAGCTTATCCACTCGAACTTAAGCTTCTTGAATCCACAATATGAGCTAGTCGTGCTCCATCCAGAACTTTTCTACCTGGTGGAAGTCTCCTCACCTGCTAGGCCACAAGACGTATGTTCCCTCACCCGACCGCATATTGCGCGAGTCGCCTGGTGATCCATCGCAGCCCCCGTTTCCACCATTCTCTGGTCCAAATCGTCGAGGGGCCTTACAGCTCAATCCCTTTTGAGTAATCCTCAATGCAGAGATTAAATTCAGGAGGTCCCATCGCCTTCCCCCGCCATCACAATCATTGCCCGACCAGGTTCGGGAGCTTATAAAGCTGACACATGAATTGGTTGACCTCATATATTGGGAACCGTAGGTTAAGCCTGGTACGCTCGCAGAGGAGCTGCAAATATATCGTCAAGCTTCTCGGAAAACGAATGTAGAGAGGACAGTTAAATCGCACCCAACCGTGATACAGGAAAACGATCAAGATATGAACATGCCTGTAGATGCGGGGGATGCGCTCACAATACCCAGACATGGACCAAGACGCAGAAGGGCAAGGGCTGTTCCTTGGCCTGAAAGTGCCGACTTGAGAACTCGAATGGAGATGGCAACAGCCTTGCTATCTGGCCGTAGTATGTCGGGCTTCATGATATATGCGTGTCTGGGCACCCTAACAAAAGCTTGCGCTGCAGATCTTGAATATACTTCAGAGGATGAAGACTTCCTGGAGTCACTTCACAATCGCAACGATGGTAAACGTTTCTTTCTGTCTCCTTTGATCATAAAGCACCCATCTTTGACTCGTATCATTTTAGACAGCTTCTAGATGTTCTTGCTGGCGAAGATTATGCGATAGTCACTCTTTGCGAGCCGCCCAGACTCTCCCTCGATTAACCTTTCCCTTCACACTTACCCAATCTACTAAATATTCTAGTGTCGACTGGACAACTTAAGCCACCCCCACTGAAAATTTTGCATGTTCTTCCATGTATTTACGTGTTTCAATCCTGGACCCACCACAAAATCACTTATCGATATCCACGATGTTACATGGGAATTCATCAAGCTACGAGATGCCACAGCACCGTCGTCATTCATCTTCCTACACCATCAACTCTCATTAAGTAGAGTATGTTTTTTCTGACATCTTATCATCGCAGATTGATGCCCATCAACCACCCGTCATGGAACGACGTTGGTTAAATTCGGACACAAGATATGACTTGTGTACCACATGTAGTATTCCTGTGTGTTTCAAGGTATCACCATGTTACTTACTCCCCGGATTTCTCTCATCATACCCATAGACCTGGGTATCTCAGTCCAACAATTTCGCCCGCTCTCGTGTTTCCAAACGCCTACTCGGTATGCACACCTTGAAGGAACCGATGTATCCATGCTAAAATTTTCTCTTCTCAAAGCATCGGTGTCTGAGACTGCGTCTGCCTCGACACCGACACAGAAGTTTGTTTTTGGTGGCCGGACGAAGGCTAAATGGCCGAATGCCCCGAGCACACCGACAGCAGCAGCTTCAAGGACATGCCAATTACTCCAACTCTTAGCACATTTGCGCTACGGCCTACCCCAAGTACTTCCCGCGGACCGGATAGCTGTCGTTCCTCCTTGATGCGAGATGGAATGCACGCCAAAAACAGCATTCGTGTTACCATATCGACCATGTTCACGGCTCGACTGACTTATCTTTATCTCAAGACCTCTCAAGGCTCGGGAGAATATCTGCCAAACGTCCATGACTTCAGTTGGATCGAATGGCAGTGCTTCGGCTCTCCACACAATTGGTCTTTGATATCTTGATTTTTTTGATTCGGAACTTTGCGACAAAGCTTCCTTTCAAATTCTTCGGTTTCTGCGCAGTCTATCACCTCGATCCTTGGTTCTTTACGCTGAAGTGCGAAGGGCTTCTGTGAGTAAAATATCTTGAAACCCTTCGCTACTATTCTTTCATCAAAAAGACTCCACCAAATCTTCCGAATAATGCCACTGCCGCCAAGCGCCTATATTCAGCACTACTTCCTGCAAAATTCTTCGGCCTTCAGTGTCATGAACTCAGATCATTCAGTCACATACCGTTCATCATCACTGGCACTTAGCCTCCCGTCTCGCTTTCCAATCAGATTCTTTCGTGGAGTGTCGAAAGGGAAAATGCAGCTACTATCACTTGAGCGCAGGCGTAGCTTTGACAGAACGACAGCTGGTTGATGCGTTTGACGGTCCTGCACGTACGTGGGATTCGCGCTGCTGATAAAACACACCGAGCGCGCATGCGTATCGGTGGAGGAGGAAGATAGGCTCCGCCTTCCTGGTCCGTGGAATATATTCTGCATGGGTAAGCCATGCTGGGTTTGAGTTCTGTCTTCTCAAGTTCTGTTCTATATTAATAACATGTCAACGAGATTGTGAGCTAAATTCATGAATTGCTTTTGAGTTGTGCGATTGTACATGACGTTGGGCAAAGTAATCCGCCGGTGGCGTATGCTAAGACCTCACAATGGCCGCCTTTTATCACACACATAAGCCATCTATTCAACATGGCCAGTGTCCCATGAGCAGCTATGGATCACATAACATGCGGTGGCGAATTAAAATTCTGGCAAACGTTTTGAATTACAAAGTACGTAGCCTCTGATTAAGTAGGACTTACGCCACGCTAAGTAGGACGCTAGAACTTAGTTAATCTCCCGTTAATTTCGTTGAATCGTGACAAAAGATCAGCACAAAGAAAATGAAATGATAAAAGATAAACATATATAGAAATGTCCTAGCGCCTATTTTCCTCCATTCCCTGATAATCCTCCCGAAAGCATAACATAATACACATACTAGCATGAATAGATCCTAATTTTTAGCTCATCCACCGCGAACAGCGCCCTAGGAATCAGTGCATCAAGCGCGTCCCTCGGCGCAAAAAAAGCACGAAACATAGTTGATTAGCTAGTGGAGCTGGCAGGCGCCGGTGCCTGCGCAGTCGACGTCGACGTCGGAGTGGCATTGGCATTGGCAGCCCCGCGCGTAACACGCTTAAGCAAGCCGTCCCACAACGGCCACGGGCGGCCCATCCACGACATCAGTTCCGAGTGATCCTTGTACGCGTCGCCCGTGTTAGGATGAATCAGGACGCTGCAAAGGCGATTGCCAAAATATGCAGTGTGTAAAATGGAACACGTTCAGAAATCAGGAAAAGAAGCACTCACGAGCACGGTCCACGGTGTACGGTGAGCCACGAGAAGAGCACCCCGGTCTGGTGGGGGTTGAAGGTGTTAATTTCGAACATTGCGGTTGGGTGCGGGCCTGAAGAGCGCGAGCGCGTCGCGTCGCGTCGGAAGACCAATTCGTATGCGACAGTGGGCAGACGATGAACGCGTGCGGGAGCACGTCGAAATTCGAAAGATGCATACCGCCCGGATGCAAGCGTCGTTGGCATTCCATTGTGAGGTTTAAGACGCGCGTCCATCCATGGAATAAACGCATCAGAGGACAGTATGCGTCCAAATGGAAGGGGAAGCGCAAAGAAAAGGCACCAAGGCGCCGAAGGTCGAAGACATTATGATTGAGCGATAAGTTTGGGGTAAGTTGCCGGTATTGAGTTTAGGAAGTATGATTTTGGATATTGGACCCAGCCCCCGTGCCGTTATTCGAGTTCGATGATGGAATATTTGAGTTTTGGTGGAGAAGGGGGCATTGTGGTGATTCAGATAATATTCCATAACAGAAAGAAAGAAGAAAGTGAAAGAGGTGTTAGTTTTATGCGTTGAACAGGAAAGGTTATATGAAGGGAAGAGGAAGGATGCGTGTCATCGCCCACAAAAAAATTTCCTGCAGGCTTCTAGAGTAGACAGCCAGAGGACAGGTGCATCGACCCGGAGAGGTTATCATTTTGTGGGTGATGATAGAAGCTGGTAGGAAATTATTTGATAGCTCTAGCCTGCTCTAGTACTGCGCACCAAGCACAAGCGCCCAATGCCGAGGTAGGGCAGACGCCGTAGAGGCGCGGCGAACGACGCACCAGAAAATTTGTAGGCGAAAAAACGAAGTTTTCACTCACCAACGGGGTGATCCCAAAAACGGTAGATGCGTAGCTACGGATGTCGGACGCCCTCATCAGAACTCCTACTCGGCCGAATAAAATATGAAGAGAGGCAAGTGCGCACCTCAGGGAACTCTCGGCGGATGCGCTCGTGCAGCTCGCGTGCATATTCAAACTCTGGCTTGTTCGTGGGCATGTAGTACACTGTCCATGCGTGCGTGCGCCACACGGTCAGGTCGGCATCAGACGGATAGATGTGCGGCGTGTCGGGAATCCCATAGCATGAATTCAGTATTTTGAATGGGATGGGGCAAAATGCATATGATAAGGCATGGTAACGGGGGGTCAGCGAGAGATCAGGAGAGCAGTCAGGAATCAGAAGATTAGATTAGGGATTGTATTGAAAGCGCAGATAAGTGGGGGAGATCAGAACTTTGGAAGGCGGCACTGAGATGTGATAGGCGCTGGTGCGAATAACCTTTTAGCCATGCAAATATTGGCGCTCTGAAGCCTGGGCCAGAGTATCATGCCATGCATCTCTACCACACCTCTGCCTCGAAGCGACGCAAAGATCAGAAATTTCACAACATACCGTGGAAATCAAAGCCATTGTTGGACGAATCAATCGGTTCTGGGAACTTGTCATAGGCAGGCGAGAGGCCTTCGCGGGGAGGGTTCGTCAGGGACTTGCCATCTGGGTTGATTTGATCAGTCGGGAGAGGGGCGTAGTTTGGGTCGGACTTGTATGGGGCGAGGGGTGACGTTGGATAAGACATTGGTGTTATGGGGAACTTGGAAGCTGGTCGAGGTTATTTATCTAGCCTCTACTTAGACTCAGACAGCTTATAGAGAATGCAGACGCTCTGTAAGCTGGAGTAAGCATGTTCTTGTAAGACCAGCGTATGTAATGATGCAATTGTGCCCCAGGGTCAAGATGGCGACTAGATAAGATAAATACAGGCAATCAAAATGCCCTTTTTTTGCCCTTTTTACTTTTATCCGCGGAATTCGAAGGCGCGGTGACGCCGCAGTATGTGCTCAGAGTGTCCCAGGTGCACTAACGAGGCTAGAGGAATGCCAGAGACCAAATCATACTTATGCCATTTTGCTGCATTTCTGTTGCTCGAGCCTCGCGTCAAGGAGGACTTTCGTCATGTGCCCGGATGTGCTTCAGCTGTGACCGGTCGCGTGGGGGATGCGCGATCGTGTACTTATTGGTTATTTACGATCGGAATATAGCGCATTCCTAAAGAGGTAATGTTTTGCAAGTTGCAACACGAAACGGGTGATGAGAGAAATGAGTGGGAATAGCCGACGGACGCGCCCGAGGGCTTTGGAGATGGGATCTGGATGGGAGTTTGATACGGGACGGTGATGGATTGATGAGCAGGCCGTTGCAGACAGACAGAGGACCGTGCACGACGACGACGACAGAGTAGAGAGCAGGGCTGTGTACGTACCTACTGTTAGTGATGCCCGGAGCTGAGCTGAGCTTGAGCTGAGTTGCACCTCAGCTTGACGCACTTCCTAATTTGGCAGCTTGAGGTCAGCTCGGCTCAAGGTACCTCGGACCCTGTCGTCAACGTCTGCTTTCTTGATCAGGACAGCTTTCAGAGTCCGCCAGTAAGTGCGATTAGGACAGGGACAAGTAGTACAATCAAATAAATACTACTTTACTTCTTTATGTGCTGCACTTTATCAGGAATGGGCTTCCGGGAAAGACTGACATTAATGAGATCTGCACAGTTACGCATGCGCAAAAGGTTTGAGGCTGAAATATGTTGGCGCGCGCACAATATTAATTGTCGCGTCCCTCAGCGTTCAAGGAGTCAGGACGCCGCGCCTCTCGCACCGTCCACTTCTTACCCACTGTGATCCTGTCTTCTGGGCCACTCGAGCAGGTTCAACGTTCAATGCCCAGGCTGCAGAGTATAAATTTAAACAGAATTTAAATAGCGCGCTCTCTTGCCGGGGATGCGCTGACCCATTGACGCAACTCTATTTGTTCAATGTGCGAGATGGGTTGAGCTGCAGCCTGTTGGGACTGATCGCCATAAACTCAAGTTCAAGCATGGCCTGAATTGAATCTTGATATTGATAAGTTTTTTGAACGTTAGCCTTTCTGCTTCTGAATACTTACATGGTACATGTAGATTTTGGCTTTATTTCACCTCTACCCGTAACCTCAGTCCTCACGATTACTTTCTCGTCTTATCGGCGCTTGCGGCATGGGGCGTTGAAAGACTTCTATATATAGGACCGAGCTACCAAGTTACCAAGCCAAGGTGAGCTGAAGGTGACCTCAAGGTGACAAATTTGAAACTCCGCTCACCTTGAGGTCGCCTTCAGCTCAGCTCCGGGCATCACTACCTACTGTACCATATTTACCGCACAATTGCAGACAATGTAGAGGAATTGGGTGTGGGAATGGCCAGAAAAGGAACAATTGGGATCAAAGATGGCGGCATCGCTCTTTTCTCCCCACCACTCGCGTCCCCCTTCATGAAATCTGTCAGTTCAGCCAATAGCTGGATTCTCAGAGGCCATCACCGCGACTCACCCACTCTTTCAGACCGCGAGCCCCTTACTCCGACATACATCGCCCCCCGCCTCGCCCCAAAGCCCCCACAATACGCTGACTCTCCATCAAAATCCTCCTTCAAGGCCGGCTTCAACACTGTCTTCAACAGAAAGTCGCCCAAGGCGCCCTCTCTAAACTCGGCCTACTCCACCTCCACCGCAACCTCTTCCAGTGAAACCCACAGTGTTCACCCCTACTCAGCCGTTCCCATGGGTCCCCTACCAGTCGTTTCCAACCACAGCGCCCCCGAGGACGACGACGAGTGCCCAGTCTGCCTCGAACCCCTCAGTTTCAGCTTCAGGCTCCCCGGAGAAAAACCACACATTGTCCCCGAGTGCGGACATGCGCTGCATGAGGTACCGCATCTTAGCACCTTTTCCGCTGTTACACATTAGCTCACCCGCCATTTTAAGGCCTGCTTTACTGCCGTGTACGGGCCCCCACCGAGCCAGCAGGCGCGCGGCGTTATCCCAAGAAAAACTAACCTTGGCGTATGTGGAGTGTGCAGACGCCCAATGAAAGTCGGTGATGGTGATGGCGGCAAGTCAAATAGTGAGTGGCTCTCTTTGGGTCTCGTTGCCGTAGCCTCAATACGAATGGCGAACAGAGCTTGCAGCCCTCACTGGCATGGGTGACAGTCGAGCGGCACCCCTCTACCCCGGACGGGACACGCCCACTACCCGCGCTCGCCAGCAGCAACCACCGCGCCCATATGATCCAAATGAGGACGACCCGCTCGATCACACTGGCTCAGTAAAGTCAAACCCCACCCACGATCATGCCCACTACATCGTCGCTCCCTCCATCCAAGTCCGCCCGGAGTTTTCGTCTCTCACACGCACTAACGACGTCAATCAACCTCTTACTTGCATCGTTGTTATCGAGCTTCCAGGCAAACGTGCGACAGGTCATGTACCTGGGCCCGTTTTGACGGAAAATTATGGCAGGAACGGATCCAATTCCCATACCCATCTGCGGGCGGATAACAGTTCAGGGCATTCGAGCCCAATCCCGGAACGTCAGGCACGCCACCGACCAGACGAGGGCTCTCCTCGGGAATATCAATCCAGGCAGCTGTCTGTAGCTTCAGATAGCTCCTATGCAAACGCCCTTCAAAGTCAGGCGAATTATGGACCTAACACACTCATTCACTCGGAAGAGGACTCTCCATTCACCGCCATCACGGAGGATCTGAGGAATCGCATCATTGATTGGAAAGGCCACCCGCTATCTGACCTTGGCCCGTTGCAGATGTATGATCTGCTCCATGTGCGAAGGGACTCAGCCATCCGAGAGTTCTATGTCTACTTGTTCAAGGAAGCCATCATTTGCGTCGTCGAGGAAAGGAAGCGTGGTCTAGGCCGACTCTTATCCAACGCTTCAGGCCTCACTGACACCGGCAGTATCCCCTCCATGTCTGGTCAGGCGAAGGGCGTACTGCGGCTCAAAGGCCGGATTTACGTGAGGCATATCAAAAACGTCACCGCATCCTCAGCAGCAGGAGAAATGAGCCTGACGATCGACATGGAGGACGAGCTGGCGTCGTTCATTCTGGTATTCAAGGAGCGCTCATCGCTCGAGTCATGGAAGAACAACATCCAAGCCCTGGTTAACATGTTCCAAGCACAGAATGGGATTTTTCGCCGGGCGCCAGAGCCCGAGCGCCCACTTGACATAGAGGAGTTTGGCGGCAGCTCCAAGGCGATGCGCATGCTAAGCGGAAGCACGCAGACAACTGTCAGCACTGTCGACAGCCTGCTGAACGGCTCCTCACGCTCATCGTCAACGTCACACAGCTCGCTGAGTCCGACTAACACTCGCCAGAATAATATGAACGCACAGAACAAGCTCGCAACCCTGGGCGAGGACGACGAGCTGTCAGCGTACGACTCGCCAACGAATTTGGTCACACCGCACATGTCGTCCGGGCCATCCAATTCGCTCGCGCCGCTGCCGCATCCGTCGATGGACCTCATCCTTGTCATTTCACTGCCTCCACCGACGTCACTACCTAGCACAGCGCAGCTGAAGATCCGTGTGGTCAAGGCGACGCTGGACTTCCTGATTGCCTCGCTCGGACCCAAGGACCGTCTGAGTCTGGTGACGTTTGAGGTGGGCGTTGGTGGCAGGGTAAGGAAGTGTCCGTTCTTGAGCATCGGAAAGGCACAGAGCCGGCAACGGTTGGAGAAGTTTGTCGATGAGGTTGGAGTCCGGCAAGAGGAACATCAAGATGAGTTCTTGGTGCGAGGTTCTAAAGATGAGAAGACTGATGTGGTGACGGCGGTGAACCACGGTATGTGTCTCATTTCAGTTTTTTCTGCATTGGGGAATGCATTATTGATCTTGTAAATTTACTTTCTCGTAGGTCTGGATGTGGTGCTACAACGCAAAGCTCGTAACCCTGTATCAGGGATGATCTTAGTGAGTGACGCATCGGACAGCACGCGACGCGCACAAATGGACTTGGTGCTCGCGCGCGCAGAGGCAGCGAACGTGCCGATCCACTCGTTCGGGTACGGCCGGTCGCACGACCCCGCCTCTCTCTGGCTCATGTCTAACCACACGAGCGGCACCTACACATTCGTCAAGGACTGGTACGACCTGCGCGACTGCGTAGCGGGCTGTGTCGGAGGGATGATGTCCATCGGCCTGCTCAATATGAAACTGCATTTGAAAATCGTCGATAACCACCGCTTCCGGATTCGTAAGGTTTCCGGTGGCCCGCAGTCTATCCTCAGCGCTGACGGCCAGAATGTGGATGTGGATGTTGGCGAGCTGCGGTATGGAGAGAGGAAGGAGATGCTGATCGAGCTCGAGCTGGATAATACGGACCAGCAGAAGCTCGCGGCTATGCAGCGTCGCGGGGATCGCTCGATGAATGCCACTGACCAATTCGTGCAATCAATGGGCCTTGATTCGCTAACTATCGACGACGCAGACTTTGTCGATGGCATGATGGACCGCATGATCGATGAGGTACCTGTGGTCGAGGTCGATGGGTCGTTCTTCGACCCCGTCGCAGGGAAGAACGTTTCGCGCCTTGCACACCCCGTGCTGCTCACTGTCACCCTCCTACCGATGTCAGCGAACGCCCAACGCCCACAGTCGACGGTGTCAGACCCTGTCATTGTGCGGCGGCGCATGGAGCTCCTCGCGTCGGACATGATCACACGCGCACTAGTGCTAGTTTCTCGCAGGAATTTCCCGCAAGCACAACGTATCATGGGCGAGACGAAGCGCATTCTGCATACGGTGCTGCAAAGCATCTCGCGGTCGCTGCCCGCGCCAAATGGGAGTGCGAGCAGTGGGTCGCGTAATAGGAAGGAGCTGCTCACGGTTGGCGCGGTAAGGGCTATGCAATCAATTTTGCAAGACCTACAGTTACTTTCTGAGGCGCTTGAAGACAATGTGGAGCTCTTTGCTCATGATCAGCGCAACTTCGGTGCTCAGCAAGTATGTGGTATATTCTTTCTTTCCGCTAACATGACAACTGATTTTTGGCTGATTCTAGGCGATGATTCTGAGAGATCAGAAAAGTTGGAGTGGTAGAAGTGCAACCGAGCGTCTATTCTGGACGACAGACAATTCTATCGAGCTGGTCTCGCGAAGTACTGACTGGGTTGCACGCGAGTAATCTGTTATCTCTTTCTTTTTTATCTTTTATCTGTCCCTATGGCTACACTGTCCTATATGGCTCCCCTCTTCTATTTTTTTTTTGCTCATGCAACACCCACACATTGTCACTCCTTACGACTATAACGTGCTTCTCTCTCGTTTTCTGTGTCTCTCGCCATCCTCTCCATCTCCTTCTTATTATCTTGTCTGCAAACCATGCCATACACCACACTCCATTCATTTTTTTTACCGTATGTGTACCATGTTATCGACAGTTCTCGTTTCCGCTTCTTGTGACACCCCCTACTTTTATCTCTGGCGCGCTCTGAAGCTTATAGCCATCGGACCTGGCACACACTTTCCTTCCCCATCCGTGGAAATCAACGACCCTCCTTTTTATCCTTATTATACCTAGATCTTACTCCTTAATTATCGAGTACAACATCCGCCCCACTGTACTTAGCCACTGTTTTACATACCCACTATCATATACCGTTGCTGTCTCACGGAGACGACTCCTCCTTCCCCCCGCTCTCCATCTCGTTTGTCTACTCCATTTTTGCTGGTACCGTATCTCTCTTGCGCAATCATTTTTTCGTTGTTCTTTTGACTTCACATTTTTTGACTCCTGTTGTATTAGGTTGGCTAATTGACGACCCTTGTGGATCACAATTGTCTTTCGAGCTGGAAGAGTAACAAATTAAATTTTGTCGTCTGTGATGCCCAAAGTCGTCTTGCCAGTTGTACATGAGTAGAGGACGGTGATTTCGGCCCGCTTGCGCAATGAGAAGGCATTTGTCTGTTTCGAGCCTGTGTCGACGAAAGCTCGCTAAAATCCTGGCATAATTATTGTCGCCACGTACAAAATGCGGCGCCAATATTTCTGCCTCGACCGAACAAGCAAGTTTCCAGCTGTGGGAGGGCATTGGTTGATGGACATTCCCTGAGATTCTTACATAATGCAAGTTCATTCGTGGCAAGGGATGATGCGCAAGAGAACGTGTATTCAACTTGAACTTTCCTTCAACCATCGCCGCAACCGCTGTTGCTAAACCCCAGCTCTAAACCCTCCCGGTCATGGCAGGCAAGGGGAAGTCTACACTACGCCATAGGACGGCGCGCGCAGAATCGCCCAGCCACTTGGAGCACTCCGATACTCAGGATGACGAGCATGTCGAAACTGTTTACCAGAATCCTGTACGTGTCTTGTGCAGTTGACGACTCTGAGAAGTTTCTAACGAAAGCATACGTGAATAGAGAAATAGGAATAGGATTGAAACGCTCTTAGAGACGCCTAAGGCTAGCTTTGCGGTCGTCGTTACACTTACAGCGCTGGCGTTCGCGCTGCGCTTCTACAAAATCAATCATCCAGACCAGGTTGTGTGCGTATTGTTTCCTCCATCCTCCCTATGTATTCAGCTTATACGTGTGTCTCCTCAGCTTCGATGAAGTACACTTTGGTAAATTCGCGTCGCACTACATCCTCGGTCATTACTACTTCGATGTTCATCCACCTTTCGCCAAATTGTTGTTCGGTCTGGCTGGCTGGTTCGTGGGCTTCGATGGGGAATTCAACTTCGACTCTATTGGTGATAGCTATACTACGAGCCATGTTCCATATGTTGGCATGCGCGCACTTCCTGCTATCCTGGGCAGTCTTACCATCCCCGTCGTATACGCAATCATGAAGGAAAGTGGATATTCGACTGTTATCGCCGCTTTCTCTGCCGCTATCATTCTCTTCGGTACGTGCTTCTTTTACACGTCGAATTTTCTCCCTATAATTGATCGACATTCCAGATAATGCACATATTGCGCAGTCGCGGTTGATCCTTCTCGACGCCACGTTGATTTTCTTCATGTCTTTGACGATATACGCTTATATTCGCTTCCGCAAACTCCGCTACAGGTAGGCGCATTGCAATTGCATGTATACTCTTTGTGCTCACAGTGCAATAGAGAATTTACCCCAGAGTGGTGGACATGGCTTACATTGACTGGTGTCTTTATGGCGTGCACATGGGGATCTAAAGTCAATGGTATCTTGACAGTCGTTGCGATCGGTCTTGCTGTCTTGATTGATTTATGGGATATCTTGGACTACAAAAAGGAAGGACATAGCATGGTGAGTAGTAATATTATATAAACACAACTTTGGATCTGACATCTCTGAAGGATTACTTTTGGTCTCACTTTGCCGCCCGTGCTGTTGGTCTCATTCTAGTTCCTTTCGTTATCTACCTGTCCTTCTTCTATGTCCACTTTGCAGTTCTGACCCAATCCGGTCCTGGAGACAGCTTCATGAGCCCAGCCTTCCAGGAGACCTTGGCTGGAAACGAGATGTTACTCAACAGTAAAGGTGTGCATGAATCCTTTTTCTTGAAAGCTTAACTAATGCAGTATTGTAGAAATTCATTATTATGATACTGTCACCCTCAAGCATAAGGATACCAAAGTGTTCTTGCATTCCCATGTCGAACGCTATCCCCTCACATATCCTGATGGACGAATCAGTACTCAAGGTAAGATGGAGTCTTATCTTTACATTTGAACTTATATGTTGAGTATTCCCAAAAGGCCAACAGGTTACTGGATATGGACACAATGATACAAACAACTTCTGGAAGATCGTTCCCACAAAGGCTCTTCCTGAAACCGGTCGTGGTCGTATTGTGCGCAATGAGGATGTTATTCAACTTCTTCACGTCAATACTCAAAGTTACCTCCTTACCCACGATGTTGCCTCTCCATTGATGCCAACCAACCAAGAATTCACCACATGGCCCAAGGAAGACCACACCAAATATAATGATACTCTATTCCAGTTGACCCTTATCAACGGTGGCCCCAACGAGGCATGGAAGACGAAGTCTGGCCAATTCCGTCTCGTCCACGTACCAACCAAAGTGTCGATGTGGACACATCCAGAGCAACTTCCTGACTGGGCGTTCAAACAACAAGAGATCAACGGCAACAAGAACCCCGTCGAAAGGACAGCGATCTGGTTTGCGGATGAAATTATCACTGAAGGTAAGCTTCTATCATTGAGACCCGACCGTTCTGAGCTAACTATATATCAGCCCCAGAAGCCGATCGCGAGGAAGAAAAGCAACCGTTGAAGGTGCCCAAAAAGATGAACTTTTTCAAGAAATTTGGAGAGCTCCAACTTCTCATGCTTCAACACAATGCTGGATTGACTGCTTCGCATCCTTATGCAAGCAGTCCTATCAATTGGCCTTTCCTCCTCAGTGGTATCAGCTTCTGGACGGACAATGAGAACAAGAAACAGATTTACCTGATCGGTAATATTATTGGCTGGTGGACATGTACCGTTGCTCTTTCGATCTACGTTGGCATTCTTGGAGCGGACCTTTTGGCACGGCGCCGTGGTATGGACCCTATTCCTGATCGTGAGTAATCAATGGCTTCAGTATGTTGGTATAGCCTTTATTAAACTCAATTCTTCAGCCGTTCGCAACCGTCTTTGGAACAACACTGGATTCTTCCTCCTCATTTGGGCTGTCCACTATGTTCCCTTCTTCCTGATGAACCGTCAACTCTTTATCCATCACTACCTACCATCTCATCTCGCCTCTGCACTCATCGCTGGTGCAGTGCTTAACTTTGTGTTGAGCGAAACAATTAACTACCCTATATCCATCAGGGGCGCCAAAACAAAAGCCCGACCTTCCCAGTATTCGGATATTGGTCTCAAAGGACCAGTAATTTTGAGCGTTTTCAGTTTCTTCCTATTCCTGATGTTTGTATACATTGCACCTCTAACCTATGGCACACCTGGGTACGTATTTCGTATTTTCCTTTACAATATTTGTATCTTACTCACTTCAATTTTTGCCTTTCCATCAGTTTGACGGGTGAACAAGTCAATAGCAAAAGGCTGCTTTCGACCTGGACGCTGCACTTTGCCGCGAAGGTCACAGACGCAGCATGACGAAGGGGACAGAATGTGGCAACTATACCATGATTGGAAAACAGATTTTTTTGTATATAAATATTTCTGTTAGCCTGCACGTAATAAGGAAAGAGTTTGATCTGAATGTTTGTTTTGCTGGGAGTGACTTTCCTCATTTTATGTAAATAAGTTTATCTTGGTGTTGTCAAAGGATTTGCGGAAACGGTTTCGATACATAATTGTACCAACTGCATACGGTGTGGTCCACTTCGACACCGGTCTCCTTCAACAACTTTTCCTCGAGGGACGAGACCCCTGTATAACAGGCGAAACACAGTTGATGGATACGCGCGCGCAATGCATAGCGGTGTTTGAGGCAATTACGAAGTGATTCAATGCGCATTTCGAAATTCAATGAAGGTTCGGGAAGGAGCAAATCTTGGAATGCTGTGCGATAGAAAAAGAGCAAGGAGACATTTGGGAAATATACTGGCTTCCTATGAGGACCTTTAGATTCTGAATCCTCGCCTGTGTCGAAATGTAGTTGCAGGGCGTCGATAAGGGCCACAGCGGTGTTGCCTTCCATTATAACGAAATTGACCTTCTTGAGCTTTCCGATCATCTCGGCGAGGACCTTAGGGTAGAGAGCAACTCCCTCTCTGGCGGGTCGTAGATAGATCGTGTTGACATCATGTAATGGCAGTCCGCTGCTGAAAATGTCATTCATAACCTTCGCAGCAATAGCTTGCTCCGATGAACTGGCGTCCCAGGAAAATACTAAAGACAATAGTATGTCTCTATCGCAATCGTCGTCGTCAGTTTGTTGGTCTTGCTGTTTGAATCCTGAAATGTTCAAACTTAACCTGATTTCAGTAGATGGTACGGCCTGCAAAACTGCATGGCTTGGGAGGTACGGGGATGGGTATGATCGAGCGAGCCCCGAGATGACTCCGACGAAATCGGCGTCAGTTAGGGAGATCGAATAACAAAAAAGCCTGACTGCAGTATCTGCCCGGAAGGTAATGCATTGAAAGAACGGTTCAATCGCTGTGTTTGTGGAGTATATATATAGGTATCGGAGAGAGGCGAGGTGTAGAGGTTCTTCATAGGCAGCTATGAAGGGAAGGGCTTCAGTTAGCTCCAAGTATTCTAGCACGGGCATTGCCTTCAGCGCATCTATGAACACTTTCCCGTTCATCCTAGAAATATCTGAAAGCTTGTGGAGTTCGAGATGGGTTAGGGAGTGTAACATAGGCGAAGTAAGCTTCCAATCGATTTCGCAGTTGGTCAACTCTAGATGGCGTATCGTTCCGTTCTGCATAGAAGCGATTCCGAAAGTGGGATGGGTTCCCATTCGTCATCTGATTCGAGCTCGTCAGGGTTGCACCATATAGACGGCCCCGTCTGCAAGCACAAGGATTCTAAACGTGGCAAAGATTCAGGAATTTCCTTTCGTAGGCCATACCATTCTCCTAAATTGTATACTGAATGGACAAATCCTTGATGCGCAGTCCTTGCTTGAGGGCTAGCTTTAGTCCAGGTATTATCTGAGGAAAGTCTGATTCTTTAGAGGCATCAGCTTTTATTACAAGGCTTGTCTCTTTGGACCTTCTGAGCATTTCTTCCATCCAAGGAAGATTTCCAAGTGGCAGCTTGACCCATAGAGTTGGTGAGTTGATCCATTTGTACAAGAGGCATCCGCTAGAGTTCTGTTCGTTCCCTTCCACCTGAGCGAAGGCGAAAATTCGGCAGAGAATTTCGGGAGGAAGACAAGATGTAGATGCCATTGATTCATTTCTTCGAGACTTCAATGCTAGGATAGAGCTTGGACAGTGGGAGTTCTCGATAGCTTCGTCGACTAAATGGCGTGTTTCTTCAACGGAGGCGTTCGAATTTCCGTTGAAAAACACAAGCAGATGGTGCATAACTATTAAATTGTAGACTTTCAAATGAATGATAAGTTGACCAGAATTAAGCTATCGCAGAGTAAGGCCTTTAGTAACACTCACGGTGAGTTGGGTTATCGTAGCGCTGACTCAGGATGAACGGAGAGCGGAAGAACGAACGAATGTCGGCCTTCGCCGTATGAACTGCATGCCCACGCCAAGATTGCAAACTTTTCATGGGCTCAGGGCTGAATTTCGTAGTACTCTACATATCTCTCGATGCTGAGCGCCGAACGCTAAACGCTGAAAGCGCTTAAAGCTAACCCCAGCCTGATGCATTCCCAGAATCTCGTCAATAAATCAAGTGTTATCTTTATTCCAGGATACAATGTTGTCGGGAGCGCATACGTAGATGAGATAACGGCAAAATAAACCCCCAAAGGAAGAAACAAAACAATACGGAAGGAAGTATAGGATAGACATAACCATTAGACACTCTATGGAAGAGAGTTCCTTTGTTTATCAACTATCCATTCCACCGTTGATTAGACGGAAGAAGTTCGTTGCTATTGGCGCTTCACCAGAACCGATTGCAGCATAGATGCATTAAAGCACTGCTCGGGCAGAAAGAGGCCATGAATCAAAAGGAAATATAAACAAAATGGAATAGAGAAGGGACCACGCATTAAAGACTTGAGGAAAACAATAAAATTGTTGCTCGGAATGAGAGAAGGTGGAAGAGCTGAACGAGGAACATCCAAAAAAAAGCGCCGCTTTTTATGGAAGCTCCAGTCCAAATAAAGACAAATAACGCGGTTCCGAAGGGAACTGCCGATCAGGGGTGGTTGAGGTTGAGTCTCTTTTTGGTCGGACCTCTGATGGCTCGCAGACTCTACGCCGTTACTTCTGATTCTTGTTTCCTTGCTTTCATCTGCTTTCCCTCGCTTTGAAATCTTATCTACCTCATAAATTGTATTCTAGTGAGTTTTTGACGCGTTTTTAAATTTTTGTTGGTTGATCTTGAACGTTGGTTTGACTTCGAAGGCTGTTGGAAGCATCATTTTATCGTCTTATATGACACAACGAAAGCCATGAATAATCTCAAGGAAGTGCTGGTAAATCTCAGCAGTAGGAAAATAACAGAGCGTCAAGAAGCCTTGCAATCTATCCGGACTGTGTTTGCAAAGGATAAAGTCGTTGCGAACTTTCATATCAATCGAGATGGAGAGAGTAACCCATTGATGTGGCTTCCCGTCTTTCAAGCACTATTTTCAACCGCGATGATTGAGAAAGAGCTGCTGAAGAAGGCAACTTCGGCTGCAGCGGCGACGCGAAGGCTTTCCGAAACAACAAGCATCATTCGATGGCTTACGGAAAGAAGCGTACATTTCTTGAACAGAAAGGTGGTATCACCTCTGGTCGTGCATCTTACGCAGACACTCGCAGCTGATAAAACGCGAAACTCTCGTCTCTTCCGACCGGTAGCTTTGGACTACGCCAAAGCTCTCAAGTGCCTGCTGAGCTATACTCCTCATCTCGAACATTTGGATCCAGCGCTATGGGTAAAGGTTGTGGAAGTCAGCTTCAACGTTGTCTTGGACGATCCTGTCAATAGAAGCTTTTACGATGATGACGATGTCAATACGCCATCGACTCCAATGGCGGACGACGACGACATGTTTGTGGACGACGAGCCCGTTGACGATAGTATACCAGGCCCGTCTAATACCACTACGGCGAAGGGTAAAAAACGCATACGAGATCCTACGCCAGTGCCTATCCTCGCAAGCCCAAATGCAAAAAGTAGATCGAGGCGACACATTCAAACTTCTGTTACATCTGAACAAGTCGAATTCGCTTCCATCCTTTCTATTCTTTTAGCATCTCCTGCTGCGCCCATCCTATCTTCTGAAGACTTCTCATACCTTCCTACATCTATTCTTAGTCGTCTCCAGCGATTCTTGGAACGATACCCTGCAGATTCCTCATTACTCTGCGACTACATCACCATTCTATCTGCTACTCTCGATCATCTTTCATTGAACAAGAAGTACGAAGTTGAAGCATTCGCACGATCGACTTGGGTAGGTTTGGTGGGCCTCTGGGGCACGAAGGACAAGCACATGAAGGAAGGCTTAGTAATTGTCTTGCGACACCTATTTCAATACGTGATATGCCCAAATTACTCGGAAGACGCAAAACTGCCATATTTCGATTATATCGATGGGATTGGCCGTCTATGGCGTTTACTTGACGCCGAAGCAGAGAATAAGTGGGGTGTAGATGGCTTAATACTGGATGCTTTAAGGCTTCAAATCGTTGGGCCAGATGATACCAAATCTGGCAAGGAAGAAGCGTTCGTTGCAAGTACGTTCCGGGCTGGATGGAACTTCGATGCGGAACAAGCGCTATGCTGGGCTATTCTTGAGCTGCGAGCGGAGTGTGCTGGAAAGGTAAGCTGATTTTTCTTCAATCTTGTATGATGGTTACTGATCACATTGTCTTAGCTATTCCAACTCTCTGAGTCGATGCAACACTCAACGCCAACAGCAGGATCTTCGCATGGTCATTTCAAGCGCATCAGGTTAGAAAATCCAATCACATCTCTTCTACATTCCATTCAAACAGGATACGCGACTCGTGTCCGAAATTATCACCTCCAAACTCTGCTCTTCTTTGTTGACCGGCATTGGTCGCTTGTACACGATTCACAAAAGCAAGAAATAATTGACACTCTACTCCAATTTGTTGCAATCGAAGAAAGCACAGTTCAGTCTTGGGTGTTTCTTAATTTCGCAGCTATTGCCCATGCTGAAGGTTCGAGAAGTGTTCGTAAAACAACGGATATTCCATACACATTGGATTCGACCATGTGGGATTCTATATGGACGCATGCCGTGCGTCGGGCGAACGCACCAGCCATTTGTCGGGCTGCTTGCCATGCTGGGCAAGCTCTTTTGACTTCGTTCTATTCACACGTTCCGAAACCCTCCCAAGTTCTTCTTACAACTTCACGGGTTTTATTGGATATCGAATCGTTTGCAAAGGATATGGATATCCAAGGCCCCTCTTATCCTTTCGATTCCGTCTGTATATTCTTGTCTCAATGTCTCATCGTCGCAAGTCAAGATGCTCGGTTACATCGTATGCATTTTGAAGATACGGTCCTCAATTGGTTCATCGGCAGCTGGAGATTGACGCACAATCGAACGAAGATGACTCCTTACGCGACAATGGATATCTTGCGATTGCTTGGGACTATCTGCAATCACTCAAAGCACTTAGATCTCAAGTTTCGGCCGCTACTTCCCAAGAGCGAGATTGTTGAAAGCATAGTCCGCGACAACAAGACAAAGATTATTCGAGATTTTCTGCTGTATGCAAAAATACCAGCCTTTCAACAAGTGGTTAATTCCATCCAGGAGCCTCATGATTTTATATCAAAAGCAAACGTCAATAAAATGATCGTACGTGACAAGGTTCTTCAAGCACCTCGGGCAAGAGAAAGACGTATAACGGCTTTTTTCATGAAATTTTTGGAGCCGTTAATTTTTGAATGGGAAGGCGGCGATCATAGTAGTCATGTCACTGCAGAGATGGCTCGCCAGTCCTTGGATATTGTCATCGACGCCATGGCTTTCGAGTTTCTGCTAGTTCTCAATGGCGTCAGTCCCAGTCGACAAGTGCTACAAACCGCATCCAAGATTATGTCCTCAATTGTTCGCCTGCTTACCGACCCAAATTGGTCTATACCAGAGAGATTACTTGTTGCACATGGACTGGAGATGCTGATTCCAGCAGAAGAATCCGGTAACGACGATGCATTTCGAGAGGCACTCTCACAACCTTGTCCAGACTCGGGCATCAAGGAAGAGATACTAAGACGCTTACTTGCAAATAATGTTGAAGTTTCACAGCAGTCAAATTCCGACCAATTGGATTTTCTTCGATCGTTATGGCAGAATGTTGAGGTACTGTCTAGTCATTCTTTCATTGATCATATATCTGACCTAATATCAGTTGCAAGACGCTCTTGGTATAGTGAGTGAAACCCTCAGAGCAGTCCTAGAAGGCATTACTACGGCCCCTTCCAATGGTCAATCAATTGATATGGAAGACCGCGATGGTTTTGGACCTATTCGAACAGCCAATATTGATAATTCGACATCAAATACACATAAAACCGATGACGATCGACCTGCCAAACATATTATCGAAATATGCGTTGGCGTTCTGGCATGTGGTCCATTCTTGCAATCTCCTTCCTCAAAACCAACTCGAGATAAAGAGCTCGCAAAGCTCCTCATTTCAAGTGCAGAAAATCAACCTGAAAAATTCTGTCTTGTCTGTCCCACTTATTTCAGCCGAGTCCGACAGGGTACTCTGGCGTTACCCATAAAGTATCTGGATGTGTTCCTGGACAAATTTGAACCTTTGCTTCAACAATATTTCTACTCAAGAAGCGAGCCTTTTCAGTGTATTCTCCTTGAATTACTCAGTTGCTGTTTGGGAGTTTGGAAGTCGGATGACAGTAACGCATCAGACGTTCATGGAAAATTCAAGCAACTTTGTGCTTGGCTGTCCGTGGCTCTCAAGACCAATAAAATCCGTTCATGGAGTCTTCGGGACTCATGCATTCGATTTATAGACAAATATCTGTCGGAAGATCCTACCCAAGAATTATGGATCTCGCGCGACGATTTCGATACAGAAGATGAATATCAAAAGTATCTTCCAATGTCGCTCCTCCTTTCATTGAATAAAGATCCAGATACAAGGGTTCGATTTCGTGCGGCCCTCGTCAATGCGCGGCTCTACTCTCTAACATCTTGGTTAAATATCAAACCAATAGATCTGTATCAATGCATGAAGGATACGTATATAGGAGATGTTAACAAGTGCGTACAAACATTTTTTATGTTGCTCGTGGTATTGACGGGCATCAATTTAGCTACGAGCATATGTTGACACGCATCCTGGCTCTTGGGGATATCATGATTGTCAGCTCTGCTGTTCGTCGAGGACCTTATTGGCATTTACTGGAAACCTTCGGTCACAGTCACCAGTATACAAATCATATTGAAGCTGTCCTCACTGGAGTAGCCCAAAGACTTGGGTTGTCTTCCCTATCAGCTCTATTTCAGGCATATGCTTCCCAAATCGCTTACTCCGTCCGCGCTAGTGGAGCGGATATCACAACCTTCCCTCCCCATGTCTTAGGTTATCGGGATAGAAGGCAGTCTGTGGAGAAGGCATTTCGCTTGTTCACTCCTACCAATATTCTTAATAACGGTCGAACCCAGTTTGAGAATCACTGCAAAATGTTGCAGAAAGATGTTGCAGATGGTCTCCAAGATTGCTTCGGGGAAATTGTTGGCCTCTGCATTGCAAGCTGGTTGCATGTACCTGAAAAGAATGAAAACGGAGGAAAAGAGAAGATTGACGAACTTGACCAAAGCGGTGACGAGCAAGAAAACGAGCAAAGCTCTAAAATGCTCGAGGAGTATTTGAAAGGAATAATGGTCCCGCTTGACCAGTTTTGGCCCATATTCGAAAAAAATATTGATGGTATTGTTGTCACGATATTGCAGTGCCTCGGAGACCAGGACTACTCTCAAGCTGGTCCAATTGTAGCAGAATTGCAAACTCTCGATCAAGGCAACAAACCCAAAACCGCTTCAGTATTTTCATCTCTAGTCATTTATCGTTCTCTCGATAAATTCCAACCACATCAGTACAATCTTCCCAGTTTCTGTACAAAAACAATTCTGAAGAGTTTCCTTTGGATATCGTCCCGGGTGCCCAGTGCAATATCAAAATCAACAACCTACCATGTTCTGCATCTCCTTGTGGATGCCATACATCATACACCTCTGGTCAACGAACAACATCGATTGATTAACGCTATGAATCTTTGGATGGCGTATCGGCGGCACGATCTTGAAGACTTGCCCATTCTTAACACTGTTATTCACAGTGCAACCTCTTTTTTTGCTCAATCAGACTTGGCCCGCTCCGCCCAATCAATTTTAGAAGTTGCTTTTTGGTATTATCGAGGGCTCAAATTTGAGAATGGGACCGCGGGTCTTCAAAATTCACCTTTATCGAACTTCCTTGTTCGAATATGCTGTATCGCTCATGATTATACATTCAATTCAGATGATCCTACAATTCGGGAGATGGGGAAAGGATTACTGGAGTGGATCGACCAGCAAACTTATTTGCTTTCGAAAGTGTCCATCTTCCAAAGAACAATAGCACGAGCTCTCGCTGCGTGGCCTCATCAGCCATCAACGGAATTGTTACCGCTGTACGAAGAAATCATGCTCGGTGATCTAGGATCTATTCTGGAGGACCACCATCGTTCATCCAATAAATTTAGGTTGGTCCGTCGCATAAAAGAGCAAACTCTGCAAGGTCATGACAAAGAAAACCTATTTTCGGAAAGGTTTTTCTGGAGGCTGAAGGAATATATGCCATCATCCGATCGCTTGCAAGATGAAGATATAGCTGCATTCACTCAACTTTTAACAATGAATCACGGAAAGATCTCAAGTTTCAGTCCGGAACAACCTGACCTAAATTCTCCTCGTGCTCGCCAACGTCGTATATTCAGAAGGAAAGGCGCAGCTAATGGTGTACTGGCGCAAGACGCAGTTACTCTGGGCCTTTTAATGATGTTACAAGATGATGATCCAGTCCGTGTATCAAACGCCTACCAAACACTGAAATTAATCATATCAATTTCATCCGGAGAGCCTGGATTTATTCCGACCGGATATCGTGATGAACTTGCCTTTTACAAGGTCTACAAGCGTTTGCCCATGCAACGACCTGTTCCTAACATGAAGGAAATGCTCACTTCGGATACTTTCCTGGAGTCGGCCCACGACTTCAAGGGATGGGTGTCTCTTTTAACCGTGTTACTCAGCGACACTCTAGCCGTTATTGACCCCTTTTTTGCTCAACTAACCTCGTTACTGATGTCGGATACTGCGTTTGCCGAACAGATTCTGCCTATCCTTGTGTATACTGTGCTTGCTCTGCAGGAGGACAAGAAGCTTACACACGTCTCGGACTCCTTGCGTCATCTGTTGTCAACGTATTTCACCACCATTCTTTCATCGACGGATGCGGATCTTTCTTGTGTGCAGTGCATCGTGGATATTGCCCTACATCTGCGCTACTTCACTTCCAAAACGAATGACGCACTGGCCTACAATGGATGGTTGAACATCGATTACGCTTTGCTTGCTCGAAGCTCAGTTTTATGTGGTGCGTACACAACGGCACTGCTCTTTGTGGAGATTTCGTCAGAACAAAAACAGGATGATCGCCATGACGCTACTACAGAACAAGTTATGTACGAAATCTATGCGCACATCGATGAACCCGACGGCTTCTATGGAATCAAAACAAACAACCTTCAGCAATTCTTAATAAAACGATTGCATCATGAAAAACAATGGGACAAGGCTTTTCGATTCCACGGTGCAGCTTTAGAGGCAGGTAATTCTCGCGCAGTTGAAGAGGAAGGACTGTTAGAATCTTTCCATTATTTTGGCTTCGACCACCTAGCTATCGATACTTTGCGGAACTTGCCAGGACAGTCATCAGAATATTCGTCATCAACGTCGATGAACTATAAGCTGGCTTGGCGAACAGAGACATGGGACCTCCCAGATCAACCAAAGGATTCAGCAAGTGCAGCGTTCTATCGTTCACTCAGAGCAATCTATCGAGAGCGCGATTCTCATCTTGTGGATAGCATTATCCAGTCCGCTTTTTTAGAAGAAATGTCACTCTTAAGATCTCTGGGATCTGAGAATCTCGCTGAAATCAGGACCGTATCCCAGGACCTTATGTGTCTAGGGGAGATCTTACAATGGAGACAAGGAAACCCTCGATTCCTTCTCAGTGAGACGGAATTTTCACTGGACAGTTGGAAAGAATTCATGACCATTGATCCTGCTTTCCGGTAAGTTGGCATACTTTTTTCCCCTATTTTATTATTATTGACATCGTGATAGATTCTCTGACTTAGAATCACTTATGGCGACACGTATTTCTCTGGTCCGTTCCATGAGACAACAAAAAGAAAGCCAGCAGATCGGAATCGTAATTGGGTCCTTCATCCAGGGACTAAGGGACGTTGAAAAAGGCTGTCTGCTTCGTTTGTCCGAAGCTGCAAGGGCATCTGGTCAGATACAGATTGCTCTCAACTCAGTGATTAGAGCACAACAGTTAGATTTGACACCTTCCGCAGAGGTTTCAGAAGAATTTGCCAACGTTTTATGGGTGCAAAAAGAGGAAAAATTGGCTGTACAATTTCTGCGGCACCTCATCGAAAATGATAGTACTCCGGATAATCGTGTTTCCGATGTTCCACGCAAAGCTATATGGTTGTCTCGCCTGGGTACCTGGACTTCGGAAGCATGTTTAGAGAAACCGGCGGAAATTTGGGATCACTATTTTAACCCATCCATTGAACTATTGGAAGCCGTCAACGAGACCGGTCGCTTGGACCCTGCTCAGGCAACAATATACAGACAATGTGCCATGTTCGCTGAACGTCAATACCACTCGGCTTTGAAGTCCCCCGATGGCTTCAGATATAAAGTTCTAGTTGAGCGTGAAACACAAGAACTCAAACAATTGGAATCATATCCACGTAGTACCTTAGAGTACTCTAGGCGCAAGAAACAAGTAGAACGACAATTGAAAGAGGACAGCGAGCATTACATGAAGCACAATGACCTTCGTGATGCCTCTCTCAAACAGGCTATCGAATGTATGCTCGCTGCTTAGAAGCATCCAGCCAGTTTGATAGCGATTCAGCAATTCGATTTTGCTCTCTTTGGCTTGCTAATTTCGACGCCGAATCCATTCTTCCATGTGTCCAGGCCTCTCTGGAGAGAATACCCTCTCGAAAGCTTGTTTTCCTTGCGGTAAGTCCCCGATGCCAACGTTGTTGTGATTATCCATTAACACCTTGCTTTAGCACCAACTGACCGCACGATTAGCGAATGCACAATCTGTAGCCCAACCGCAGACTCAAGAAAATCTGCATAGGCTCATTTTGCGTATATGTCAAGAGCACCCTTTCCACATCTTGTATCAAGTATACTGTTTGTCGGATCACTCTCATTTTGCTCCCACCGGTAGACGTCAATTGGCACAACAAGCTAGCCAGACGACACAAACTGAACGTGGTACTGCGGCAAGCGCTCTGCTTGATCGCCTGCGAATCGACCAAATTATGGGTCAAAGGGTTCGCGACGTGGAAAAACTTTGCGACGCTTGCCTAGAGTGGGCTAAATACCCAATCAAGGATGCGCACAAGAAAATGCAATCCCAGACCAAGCAGAAAGGTGTCCCTTTCAAAATTCCCAATGGTTGTAAAATTTTGGGAATATCAAATTTACGTGTTCCGGTAGCAACTGCACGTACGCCGCTCGACCCTACGATGCAATATAAAGACTGCGTCTGGATTCTGCGCTATGACCCTACCTTCGACACTGCCGGTGGCAACAATTTGCCCAAGATCAACGTATGCCGCGGATCTGACGGCCAACAATATAAGCAGCTGGTAAACCATTTGAGAACATTTCAGGGAATGTAACTCTGATACTTCTGTCCAGTTCAAAGGCGAAGGACAAGATGATTTACGACAAGATGCTGTCATGGAACAAGTCTTCGAGCTGGTGAATGGAATGCTGAAACATGACCGAGAAACTCTTCGCCGTGACCTGAAAGTGCGAGACTATAAAGTTATTCCTCTGGACAGCCAAGCGGGCATCATGGAATTCGTTGGCAATACTGCTCCTCTTCGAGAGTGGATGGTGAAATCACATCCTATGTTCGTAATCTTACCCTTTCGTTTGTCAGACACTCACCTTCCAATAGATATAATCCTGATGATATAAAATACGGTAATCTTAACAATCTTATGGGGGATTTACAAACCAAATCCAATAACCACCCCGATATAATGTTACCATTTTTCCTCAAGAACTCCAAGAAATTCAGACCAATAATGCGGCACTACTTCACGGAAAAGCACAAAAACCCGATTAATTGGTTCCAGATGCGGTTGTGCTATACGCGCAGTGTTGCAACGACTTCTATCGTAGGCCACATATTGGGGCTTGGGGATCGGCATAGTTCAAACATCCTCATGGACAACGTCACCGGGGAGGTTGTGCATATAGATCTTGGTATCGCGTTTGATCAGGTATGGAACAATTATTGCCATGAGTTTAAGTATGCTAAAAAGAAACTGATATTGTAGGGCAAACACCTCAAAATCCCGGAGAAGGTTCCTTTCCGGATGACTGCCAATATCATTGATGGGATGGGACCATCGGGTACAATGGGCGTGTTTCAAAGATGTGCGGAGGAAACTCTTCGTGTGCTGCGGGAGGAATCAGAGCTTATCATGACGATTTTGGAAGTGTTCAAGCACGATCCACTGCATTCATGGTGCGTTTCTTTCTGTCATCGGTCTAGTCTCTTTTTTTTTGAGCATCCATGGGATCGGCTTTTTGCACGTATAGGACGGCGAGCGAAGATAGGGTAAAACAAGCACAAGAATTGCCACCCCCAACGGAATACAACCTAGCGAGTGGGTCAGCGAATGAAGCGGCGGATCGCGCGCTGAATTCGGTCGCAAGGAAGCTTAACAAATCGCTCAGTGTGGAGAGTACCGTGAACGAGCTCTTGGCTGAGGCAACGGATCCGACGAATTTGGCTACAATCTTCGTTGGTGCGTTATATCATTATGCTTTCTGTCTTGCAAATTGGTTTGCTGACTCCTCACATATTTACAGGCTGGTTTCCGTTTATGTAGATGGTGCAAACTCAAAATCCTTTTTTTTTTGTTTTTTGGCTTCGTGCGGTATCCATTTGACGACTTTCGATGATTCACAGCTATTTCTCTCACATATGTATCTATCCAACAACAACATGTAGCACCACCTTTCAAAACTTTGTGTATACTAGGACACCATAACCGCACCGTAATTCCAGACTCCAGTCATTGGATTCTAACTATTTGTTAAGAACACGCGAATGCAATTTCGGTTGTTCGCTTGGTACACGGCGTATTCATTGTGTATCCAGACTGGTATCTTTCGAAGCCTTGTAATGCATGCATTACATAATATGTTCGCCAATCTGCAGGGCGACTTTTTGTGACCTTGACCTGATACTAATAGGTGGCTATCAACACTGTGATTGATGAGTTTGCCAGAAGCGCCCATCCATCCTTCGCATGTCGGTCGCAGCAACTTCCAAGCAAGAGACGAGTCCTTTGAGAAAGCGAAAGCGTTCCAGTTTCTCTGCTTCCGACCCAAGAGATAGTTCTTACATTCAAGGCGACATCGACACGGAACTTGAACAACGGCCGAAGAAGAGAGACAAGAATAATAATTCACCATCTACCACTCGTAGGCCATCCAATATACTATCCTCAAGTTACTAACAATTCACACAATAAACCAATTTTAGCCTATATCCCTGTGGCATACAAAGGCTGCAAATGGCCTGGATTACTCCCGGAAGTCAACATCGTCGTCTTGTTAGCCTTTCGCGACACTCTATCATCCGTCTTAGAGCTGATTTACCCACTGTTAAAGCGGAGACTCGTATAGCAAGTCACATTCGAACGGCGAATCCTCACTCTGGGTTCGTGGGCCAGTCTTTCAATATGCAATCATTTTGTGTAGTCAACGAAGTTCAATGTTAGGTCGACCACTTGGTGAAGGAGGCTTCAGTCGACGTGCATAATTTTGCTTTCCCCTCAGCAACGGTGGAAGACGACCTCTCGGACCAGCTCTCCAGTTTCTTCAAGCGTTTTCCGAAGAAATCCAAATCCAACCCTGTGCCCGCCCTTGACCCGGCAAACACGATCTATGGTTCGGCATCTTCCAACTCGTTCAACTTGCTTCAACTGACGAATGATCACTTCCAGTCTTATTTCTTGGTATCAACGACTGTGGAAGGACTTCATCTGATGAGCTGGAACCCATAGTCGAGGTCCTATTCGATGCGATTCATGACCTGTACGTCGGGGCAGGAGCCCGAAACTTCGTGCTAGTGGACGTCCCTCCCATTGACCGTTCACCCAGTGGTACCATCATAAGTTCCAGCCATAATATGAATTATCACTGATGCTTTGTGTAGCCGTCGACTCATCGGACGAGATACAAACTCGCGTTGAGACATGGAACGACCTTCTGCGAACGCGTGCGGAGGAGTTCGCGACAGACAGCCCACAGGCAACGGTGTTCGCCTTCTCGTCGCACAGGATACTCACGGACGTACTGGACGACCCACTCGAGTATGACTTCACGGAGGACGACGCGACCGACGAGGGCGGTGCTATTTGGGAGGACGGTTTACATCTGACACCAGCGGTCCATGGCATCTTTGCAGAACATTTTCTCAGTTCGCTCAAAGCAAACGATGCGTAGTTGCGTAGAATATACCGAACGTCCTGATGATCAAGATTCTGTATGATCTTTCGGTTTAATATCTTTCAATATTCAAGATACGCGCGCAAGTCATTGGGTTCGAAGTAAAAATACATCCAATAGTCCAATTTATGTACACTAACAAATACAAAGTCCATGTACATTTCAGCATTCGCTATCTAATTCGTCAATGTCATCTCAATAAACCCGTAAAAATACATCGTGTCATAACCCTAAGCGCCCACTAAGCGCCGAGGGTGGACACATCATCATTCATAGTCATGACGTCATTCTCCTGAGCGCGTTATCGTTATAACAGTCTGTCAATCGCACCGGACTGACTCAGTGCGACGAAACATGCCCCGTAGCGAACCCAGGACAGGAATGCCGGTGGGCGAGCGCGTAAAATCCCTGTGTCTCAGCCGCGCGTATATACCCCGGCATGGACACACTGACGGTGCCACTGGGCCTGGCGCCTGAGCCTCGAAAATTTCGACGGCGCTGCTGCTTTGGTCATTCGCGGAATGCACGTCGTAGGCCCTCATAAGCGCGGCCTGGGCGGCAGCCGCGGCGTGCACGAAGTCGTCGTGCAGGTCGTAGGAGCGCGGTTTCTTGTGGATGGAGCGCGCGTGCGGGCGGCCTTGGCGTCTTGGGGCTGACTCGGAGGTGCTAGCGGCCGCAGGTGGCTCGGGGGCTGGCGATGAAGGGGCCCCGGCAGGTGGCATGCTGGAGGATGAAGAGGAGAAGCTCGAAGCGCTGAAGCAAGGCGTGGAGGAGGGCGTGGTTATGGTGGCTGACGCGGCGGCGCTAGGGCCACCGACGAAGGGCTCCGAGGCCCGCTCGGGGTATTCGTCGGGAGACAAGGAGTTGGTCGGCGACGCGTCAGACTCGGAGTCTGAGTCCGCGTCCAAGGCGAAGTCCCAATCGAGGTCGAGTGGCGTTGGGGCGCGGGCGGCCGCAGAGGGTGCGGGGGTGCATGCGGTGTACCCGATAATGCTGATGTCGTGGATGCCAGTGGCACAGTCCTGGCCCTGTCCCTCAGGTTGGCCGTCGTGGTGGGTGAGGCCACCGCCAAAGGAGGCGTAGGAGTGGCACCGCTGGAAGTCGAGCCGTGCGCTAAGGTTGTCCGAGACTAGGGGATCGGACTGCGAGGTGGTGAGCATGTTGTAGGTGAAGGGCATGGTTGGTGGTATGAGTGTAGCTGGGGATATGGGTCGTGATGGGGTCGTAGTAGTAGTTCGTGGTCGTGGTTGGGGAGATAGTGATATGTGGGACGGTTGGTTGTGGTATTTGTCGTACAAGGCTCGTTTGTGTTCGTTCGAATTTGCAATTTCAACTTTTTTTTTTTCGTGACTAGGTCAGGTGGGTGGAAGAGCCACAATAGCTGAGCTCTTTGTAGTTTTGCACTTTTGAGTCAAGTATGTATTGTGTCGCAGAATAGTCAATCGTTTGTTTTGTGACTTCTGGCCGCCGCCTCCGCCGTAGCACTGAAAAGGAACGCTGATAACACTGAGAACTAAGAGACGGTGGTGGTGGTATGTGGTCAAGTTACATCCTTAAGCTTAGTGAGACAAGACACCGAATTATCCAGTGCCCCAGTGCCGAAGTCTGTCCAGAATGCAGAGCGACCGCGGTGGGTCCAAGTTGTGCCTCCTCCCTGGAATATGGTTATTACGCAGCATTACCATTACAGGAAGTGACCGCAAGCCTCAGTATAGTAATCTGGAGTAGTACAAGCACACAAACGAGTAGAGGAGTCCCTTTGTACGAAGGCTTGGGGAAGGAGAGTATGCGTAAGGGTTGACTAAAATGGCGTTGGTCAGGGTGGTTGGAAAACAGCCGTAGTGTCTAACAATTGCTAGTCTCGAGATAGGTTCGAGGAGAAGCCAAGATGCAGTCGTGCTCGCGTGTTTCTGCTCCTATGGCATGAGCCAGATCTCTAGAACTTTCTACACTGAAGACAGAGTACAAAGCAGGGAGGATCGTCGCTGCCCGCAATGCTAGTCAACAAAGACGCTGTGGTGGCAGTGCACTAGTGCCGGTGTGATTATCGAGTACACAATCGCGGTGCCGGCAGATGCCAGATGCGCTTGGCGGGCGCTTATTCGTGTATGATGGCACGCCGCGATAGGCGCCTGTGGATTTCCAGGGCGTTGGCTGGGAAGGGATATGACGCGTGGGTGTACCCTGGTTAATCTGAGAGCTTACGTTTGTTTCGTAAATGATGTATGGAGTTCGTGGCTGTTTGCATTGCTGAGCCAGGGTGTCGCTTTTACATTTCGGATAACGATAACAACTTTTTGAAAGAGTTCGAGTGTATCTAGCTCCACAAGGATGTAAATTTACATGGCTTCTTTCATCAGATGTGCATAATCAACTGCCTCTAAACACCTGCTTGAATTAATGACCCGCACCAATCCTCGAGGCTGGAGGAATCGATGCCAATATGGATGTCAACCCTGTGTATGGATTTGGGCAGTCAATAAATAGAAAAACCCTCGCTCCAAGTCCCTGGGTCATGAATTGAATGGAAATGCGAAGGTTGACATCGAAAACTGATGATTAGGCGCCCGAGTCTCGAATGAAGTGGTTCCCATATTCCATTACCGAAGACCATGAGTTCTGCGGGCTGAGGAGCATCGGCCGGTGGCGGAACATGCGTGTCCGGGGAGTCAGGGCATGCCGTGGCCATGTGAGGGCTAAGTATAGTGCTCATTCCTTTATGTGGAAGCCAGCATTGAAAGCAAGCCAACGGAATCTTTGATGCACTGCGGCCTTTTGGTGGTGCATCATTGCATGGCAGATCGCATTCACATTGAAACGTGGGTATTGTTGCGCGTGAATATTTTGGTGCAGGGGGAGTTGAGTGGGATGGACGGATGGCTTGGTGTAACCCGGAGACGGACTGACCGAAAACATGGGTGGGATAGACATGCTCTAAGTATAACTGAATGACAGGGATGCTAGTCATAATCCGTCGACCGGAGAAGCCCAGGAGAAGTCTGCTGTGAGGTCATGTAGGGCACTGCAGCCGCTGAGATTGAGGTTGCGGGTGGGCTGTGAGGACCACGCTGGGGATCGTCTCGGACGAAGCGAGTGCTGTGGACACGAGGTGAACGGGATTGGAGAGTTCCGAGCTGGAGGCCGAAAGGGATAGGGTCACGTGGTTTGAAATTGCAAAATTGATAGAGACGGTGATTGTTGCAATCGGGCGCATCGTCCCCATGTCCTCCCAGACCCAGCGCCAGTCAAAGACCGTCGAGTACCATCATCCCTCTCGCGCCTCCATCCAGGAGTACAGCGCCCTCCTCGCAGACCACGCCCTCGAGGCCGCCGCAAAGTCGTCCCCCTTCACCCGCTCCCCACAACAGCCCTACCAACACTCCCCAAACCGTCCAAAGACGCCCACAGACACCTCCCCCCGCGTCCGTAGCCGTGTCCCTAAGCACACTCTCTCTGCCCCCCGCATCGACCCCGACCCCTTTGCCGCATCGCCCCCGGAGCATCTCGTCGCCCTCCAGGCCCAGTCCTCCGTCCCTCATCTCAAGCCCCAGAAATCAGGCCCCATGGCTGCTGCCACGTCCCCGCCACCGCGCCCCTCCCGCGCCAACACGGCTACTCTCATCGACATCATCCCCAGTCCCTCCCAGCTCGCCGCACGCCGCCTCTCTACGCCCCAGACCACGCTCTACGAGGACACCAGCCAGTTCTACGCCGACCCCGCCGAGTCTCTGCCCCCATCTGACTACTCCCCCTCGGTCAACAGTGGCCCAGGTGGCACCACCCGAAATCGCTCCAGGAGCGGCACTACCTCCAAGCAGAAGAAGGGCGTCCTCAGCCTCATGTCCGAGATGTTCAACACCACCAAGCGGCCGGAGATCAGCACCCCCTATGATCCTGTTCACCTCACCCATGTCGGTTTTAACTCTTCTACCGGCGAGTTTACTGGTCTGCCCAAGGAGTGGCAGCAGCTCCTCCAGGAGAGCGGTATCTCGCGCCTCGAGCAGGAAAAGAACCCCCAGGCCGTCATGGAGATCGTCAAGTTCTACCAGGAGGGCCACGGCGAGGTCTGGGACAAGCTCGGCAACGTCGGTGGTGCCCCTGAGATGGCCGGTTTCCTCAACGCAAAGATCGACGACACCTTCCAGAATCCGGTATGTCATTCCCCCTTCCATACATCCTGTCCTACTTTAGTGTATTGACCTTCCCATCCTAGCGATCGCCCCCACCCCCGCCAAAAAAGACGTCCCACACCTCGTATTCCCCTTCAGCCGCCCCCACCTCTTATCGCCCAGCACCTACACCCCCTTCGACTGCCACACCCACCCTCGATCGGTCCACATCGCAGCGCACGCCGTCCAAGCCTTCTCCCAAGTCGACCGACCTTGGAAGGGCAAACACCACACGTGACCGCCGGTCTCCTGGCCCGCCTCCTCCCAACGGACAGCTGCAGCCGACGGCAGCAGCAGCGCCCAGTGGCGCAAAGGCACACGGTGCGAAGCCCTCGCCTGTATCTTCTTCGTCCGATCTGCCCCTGAAGCAGTCGGGCGCCGCGTCGGCGATTGGGAGCCGCAATGATCCCAGGGCACCGCAGCAGCAAGCACCTAGCGCCGCGGCGTCGAGCCTGGCGAAGGTGTCTGGTGTGGCGACCCCACGGCGGCGGGAGAAGAAGGTGGATAAGGGCAAGGAGGAGGATATTGTTAAGCGGTTACAGGCAATTTGTACAGATGCAGACCCGACGCGGTTGTATCGCAACCTCGTGAAGATTGGTCAAGGGTACGTCTTTCTGCATTCATCTCAAATAATTTAAATGCAATGTCTTAATTTTCGCGTCTGTATAGTGCATCCGGAGGCGTGTACACCGCGTATCAAGTGGGCACGAACGTGTCCGTCGCAATCAAACAGATGGACCTCGAAAAACAGCCCAAGAAAGACCTGATCATCAACGAGATCCTGGTGATGCGCTCGTCGCGGCATCCGAATATCGTGAACTACATTGACTCGTTTTTGCACAAGAATGATCTGTGGGTCGTGATGGAGTACATGGAGGGCGGGTCGCTGACGGACGTGGTCACTGCGAACTTGATGACGGAAGGCCAGATCGCGGCGGTGTCGAGGGAGACGTGTCAGGGCTTGGAGCATTTGCATCGGCATGGAGTCATCCATCGGGATATTAAGAGCGACAATGTGCTGTTGAGCATGGTTGGGGATATCAAGCTGAGTGAGTCTCCATTTTTTTCTTCTTTGGTTTTTTCTGTTTGGCTTTTCGCTGCTGCTTTCACGCCTGTTCACTTTCCCAGCGCGCGTCTGCCCGTCAGACCCGGCGACGCACGGCGTTACCAGCCACTGCGGCCGCCGGTTCTGTTTTTGGGCGGCCTATGGCCTCTATTTTCATGCTCTTCTCTCTATCAGCCGCTCTGGCTTCTCAACCGTGGGCATACTCGGTTTGCCATGGAAATGAAGACAAGCATCGCTGGGAATGCTTGTCTATTTTTTAACTCAATGTTTGCTTTGGGTTGGTGGTGCTGTGGGATATCCATGGCTGGATGGGACTCTGTCCGTGGAGGTGGCAGTAGAGCCTATTGTGGAGAACCCTTTTTTGTGCTTCTTTGATTTTGGGCGCTGCTTCGGTTTCTTTGGTTGCTGGACGGGATTCTTTTTTGTGCGGAGATGGAGTTCTGTGTCTCTTCCCTCCATACTCTATTATGTGTGCCGTTTTTGGCGTTTTGGGGTCTCGTGGGCAATCCTCACTTGATCCTTGGAGACGCACACACGCGCATCCCATATACACCATTGTGCTCATTTTGGAGTCACGTATCTATTTTTTGTCTTTGGTTTTGTCAGCTCTCCTTACATTCGTTCTTCTTCTATTCGGTGTGGACTTTTTTCGCTAACTGTTTATGTCTTCGTTCAGCCGATTTTGGATTCTGCGCTCAAATTTCGGATCCTGCGCATGCGAAGCGAACGACGATGGTCGGCACGCCCTATTGGATGGCACCTGAAGTTGTCACCCGGAAAGAGTACGGCCCGAAGGTCGATATCTGGAGTTTGGGTATCATGGCTATCGGTGCGTATTTTTTTCGTTACTTTTCCTTAGGTTGAGGTGCTGATCGTTGTTATTACAGAGATGATCGAGGGCGAGCCACCATATCTGAACCAAAATCCGCTCAAGGCGCTGTATTTGATCGCGACTAATGGGACGCCGACAATTGCGAATCCGGAGAATTTGTCGTCTCTGTTCACTGACTATTTGGCGAAGACGCTCGAGGTTGACGCGGAGAAGCGGCCAAACGCTACGGAGCTGCTGCAGGTGTGTACTCTATTCTCTTTTGGGAGGGTTCATGCTGAACCTTTTCTTTCTTTGATTTTGCAGCACCCGTTCTTCAAGCAGTCAGAACCACTAAGGACGCTCGCGCCTCTGATTAAGGCTGCGCGCGACATCGCGAAAAATAAATAGACGAGCGAGACGACGCGTAATTTCTGTGCGTTTATAATCCCATTACTCTTTCCGCTGTTCTACTTTCCCTACCTTCCTTAATCCTCTCAACGCTGGCACGGCACACGCGGTCTACGCCGTTGGTCGCATCCACCGTTCTCCTGCTTTTAGCAAGTGTGTAGAGCCATGTGGAGGACTTGTCATACCCTGCTGAGCTATCCCTCCGTCCCCTTTCTCCCGGAATCCCGTCTCATGATTTCATCTCGCCGTCGTCGTTGTATCGTACATCTACTGTGTTCTTGTTGTTTTACGCGTTCTATCATACAGATCCCCCAACCAACCCAACCCAACCCAATCAGCCAGCCATCACTCCATACTCTCATGCGGCTATTATGAAGATACACAAAAATATTACCCCGTCTCTCTACATATCCTCTTTTTTTTTTTACCCTCCGTATATATGTGTGTTTTTTCTTTTCTTTTTTACATCATTACCCTGCATCTCGTGGTTCTTGGTCCGGCCTCGGCTTATCTTTCAAAAAAATTGTCCCTTCTTTCTTTACTTTGCACCTACCGATTCCTTGGATGCCTCTTTGGAGTTTCGCGAATAGCTGTTTCCCTTTTTTTTTCAGCCACTTTTTACATTTTTCCTTTCTTCTGTCCATTAGGTATTCGCACCTTACTACTGTCTTATGTCTGTCTGTATGCTGCACTCGTCCTGCCGTCAGCGCATTGACAGTAGAATTCTGCGAATTTTACCCATTTACTGTGCCCCCAATGAGCTGCAACTTTTTCTTTTGTTACAATTGTTACAAAGTGACATCTATCTACGTCTACGAGAGACTAGGGCCGTTGTTGTCGGGAGGTTGTTGAGACTTCAATTAATTGGACTGGGATTGACGATGTGTAATTGTGTATATATAAATTTAACTAGAATATATCTGGTGATAGTCTGCTCCTCTCAGTTTTTGTTCTCTGCTGATTCACAAAATTGGCATAAAATAAAATAAACAAGAAGTACATATGTGTAGTTCAAATACAAGTTGTATGAAGTTTATGGTATATAGATTAAGTACAGCGTCTACGATGTGGTATTACTGATGGTTTAGTATATACATTAGACCGGGAACATTGCGGGAACATCAACCCGAAGAGAATAGATTTGCCCACTTTTGACATTCATTGCCTCGCCCAAGTCTCGGAATCCTAGGAGAAGACATCCACGTCCGTGACCCACTCCTTGAAAAAAGCGATGTCTGCTTCTGTGATACAGTGACAAAATCCAATCATGAGGTATCCTATATCCGGGACTGAATCGCATTCTGAACGTTGAGTGATAATATCTTGCAGAAGCTTCATTGGCACATTTGGAGAGGCGCTCGAGGCTGGCATGTTCGGTTGTATGAAGGACATGTCGCGTAAATGGATTGCAGCCAGCTGAGCAAAGGGCTGTTTTACCACTGGTTCGGAGGCATTACCGGTCAATGTAGCAAGCAGGGGAGTCACTTGGAACTGAAGTGCTTCGCAGAAGGGTCTTGCAGCCTCGAAGGATGCCATAACATATTCCACTAGAGGCAGCATTCCAACTGTATTCGCTATTGTCATTGCATTTAGCCCCCTGATCTTCTTGTCAAAGTGTACGTTCACGATGTTGCGCAGCAGAGGCATTCCATCATTGAAAATTTCTTGCATGCAATTCATTACAGTATCTTCAAGGCGAATGTTGCTTCGCTCATTTTCTTCGCAGAAGAACGTGAGTTCCAATGCAGCATCTGCATTCTCATGGTCAAGCATCTCGACTTCTAATAGATCCTGCACAAAAAACCTGAGGCGAACGCCGCGCGGATGCAAGGAAGGTGGCGCAAGGATGAGGCTTTGGAAAGATGTAGCATCTGCATGTATGTATGACCGGATAATCCCCTTCATGACGGCACCAGCAGAAAATGTGCAGGGCCACTCCATGTCATGACATGTGACTTTGACGATTGCAGTAGGCGGGAAAGTAACATGGCGAAAGAAGGGTTCAGCCTCTCCGTATGTAGCAGTTATGTGAAGTGTTTGAAGGCAGTCCAAGTGTATCTGACGGCCCAAAGCCCACGACTTTTCACCTCGCGGCAGGCAGTCTCGTAGATCCAAAAATTGAAGCTCGGGTGTATTTTTGAATACCACGTCAACAAGCTCTTCTGCAGTTGGGACGCTGGAAGGCTGAAGTTCGTGTAGCTTGAGATGCGTAAGAGAGCGGAACAGATGGGCGTGTAAATTCCAATCGATTAAACAGTCTGTCAACTCTAGATGGTGCAGCTTTTTTGTTTCGCAGAAAACACCTTCGGGGATGTCTATGAGGCTCTCAAAGTCCTGATCCTCTATATCTTCCGATATACCACCCTCTAGACGCAATATCTCTAGGCGTGGGGCGAGCTTCGGCAACCATTTGTTGAAGATTGCCCACCTATCCGTGTCGATATTGACAATAGATAAGTCCTGTATACGTGAACCTCTTTTAAGGGCTTCTTTCAACCCAGACGCGATCTTGGGCCCGGAATCAAAATCAGCTGTGATGATCAAACTGGCATCTCGAGACCGACGGAGCATTTCTTCGAGCCATCGAAGATTCCCCAGAGGCGGTTCGATCCACAATATCGGGGTACTGAGAGCGACGTTCCTCCAATGGCGACAGACTTGGGTGACAGTTATCCAATCCGAAAACTTGACCTCCTCCGGGGCGTCATAAATGTCGCAGAAAGGATTGTTGAAACCTGGGTACATGACGCGAAGCGCTTTCTGTGCAAAGTAAAAGACCCTGCTAAGGATTTCGGGCGGCAGGCAGGAGATAGCCGCGAAGTCATTTCTTTGAGATCTCAGAGTCAACAATGAAGCCAAGTGGTCCTCTATGGATCCGTCGATAAGCCGCTGCGCCCCTCTAGCTGAGGTATTCATCCGAAAGAAAGCGGTCCTGGCGTCTTGCTGACTATTTATTCGAACAAAGTTCAAATTAATTTCGGAATATAACCAGTCAACAAGAGTGAGCACTCAAGCTACTAGTACCAACCATTGAATGAATGTCAATGACTTGATGAGTAGGATTCTATATTTCAAAACTCACTATTGGCAGTTGGGGTTGATTGATGGTGAATGAACTACTATGCAACTTCAAGTACTTCGATGAAGAAATTCCCACGGTTCTTGCACGGTTGAGTCCATGAAGCCCATCCCTGGCATCCGCATCCGTGTCACAAAGCATCACAACAAGATCCCGCTGCATGAAGGTTTGACATGATATAACTAATGTGGCGAGAAAAAGTAGAAAGCAGGGAAGTATGTACAAGTACAATGGAGCGAAAAAAAATAATCATTTTCTACTGTGGCAGATTACCAGAAATCAGTGACATATGGATGACCATAGAAGTAGCCATCATCATCATATTCGTCATAAGAGTCACAGTATTCGTCGTGTTCATGGTCCTCGTCGTCTTCAGATTCCGTAAACATCACCTCCTCATCCCAATCAATATCATCTACAACCTCCTCTAGCACCGCAACATCGTCCTCCGTGAGTCTGCGGCAAGAACGGAGTATCAATTTGTTCATTTTCATCCCGGCTTCGGTACGTTGGATGAGACAGTCTCGTAGACCGCTGCATGTGAGGCCATCCATGACATCGAATTCCGCGTCAAGAAGAAAAATGGAAGAAAGTCGAGGGAAGTACATAGTAGATGCAGTGATAGGCTGCGCACCCTTGGGGTCGGAGCGGACCTTCAGAGCGTCGACAAAGGACCCGCACACATCTTCATATGCCGTGACAGAGTGGACAGCAGGCAATGCTCCCAGGGTAGTCGCCATTATCTCGCTAGATAGATCATATATCCCATTTGACATGTGTATCTGCTCGATTCCCTGTAAATTTAATGAGCTGTTGAAGATTTCGGGAATAAGTCTCGTAACAAGTGGTGCGGACGAAGACAGCGATCTCCAGAGAAAATATAGTTCCAAACGATTTTTGGAATTGTTCCTTAACATCTGGTCGTATGATAACATATCCGAGTAAAAAGTCAAGCTGACTCCGGAAGGATTTGCATCTCTCTGTAGAAAGAGAGTTTTGTATATCGGAGCATGATGATTTGAATATGATCGGGTGAAGTTCGAGATGAAGCCAGAAAAGTCCGTCGAATTGACTGCCTCGGCAACCGTATCAGTGACACAGCAAACCACCTTGACGTTAGCTGTGGGCGGAAAGGTAATGCAGGAAAAGAAATCATCGAGCTCGTAGTTTGTCGAGCGTACATTCAGCGTCTGCAGCGATGCAAGGTGTACGCGGTCAGAAGACCAAGCTTGCTTTCCCGTTGTGTGGACTGGAAGAACATCTTGGAGGTCTAGGTATTCCAGATCAGGCGTTGATTTCAGCACATCGACAAACTGCTGCCCGGTCGGCCTGGAATTAAGTGGAAGATTGTGCAGCTTAAGGTGTACAAGAGTACGTAGGAGATGCGAATGCGACCTCCAGTTGATAGTGCAGTTGGTCAGCTCGAGATGGCGAAGCCGTCCTGTTTCGCATAGCATATGGTCGTCAATGGAAATGGACTTGGATCCATCACCACCGAATGTACTATACAGAGAAGGAGTTCCTCCCAGGGTAAGGTATTCCAGACGCGGAGTATATTCTGGGAACAGCTTTCGCAAGTTATTCCACACGTTTGAAGTGACATTTTGGAGAGATATATCCTTGGCACGCCCACCATGTTTGAGGGCTGATTCTAGTCCAGAAGTGATGTTGTAGGAAGAACCGAGATCTCGATCTATCACAAGGCTGGCATTTTTGGATCTGTTGATCATTTCTTCAAGCCAGGGAGAATTTCCGATCGGCAAGTCGACCCACAGACTTGGTGAGTTGACAGCTACGTTTCTCCAATGCCGGGTAACGTGGGTAGTTTGCTTGATCCACTTCAAATTGAAAGAGTGGCCATAGTAGTAGTTACGCGAGTCGGGTGTTTTCGTAAAACAAAAAATCCTACATAGGATTTCGGGGGGAAGGCGCGAGATGGGCGCGTACCGATTCCTCTGATATTTCAATGCCAAAATAGAGTTTTGGTATTTCCCAATAGCCTCGTCGATATGCTTATGTGCTTCTTCGACCGGGATATTCTCGTCGAGCGACTCTGATATCAGGGACTGCATGAAAGGAATCTTCGAATCGTAATGGAGATGATAGTACTAAAAGCGACTTGAAGCATTAGACCTGAAAATTTACGTTCCAATACAAGGCACAAACCTTGAGTATGTCGCGCGAGTTGTCGACCAAGATACAGAAAGTGTTATTATTGAGAGGCAATGGCTGGGGAATGGGGTGGCGGCTTGTGGTAGAGGCCGACGACCACACTCGCTGCGTGACCGTAACGGAGGTTTCCACTTCATTTATTTTATTATTTATGATCATCGAATTAAATCCTGGCGTAAACAAGAGCCATATTCAATGAAGCCCTGTGGATTTGAGGATTTGGATGCTTTAAATTCTGACCATCACGCTATGAGGAGTTTATTTCAATTTCGTCCATGGTGATAGGAATTATCAATAAACCTCGTCGAAGTACAGATGTTGCCCACTGGAACCAAACTTACTGCATGAGCAATGCGTAAGCAGCAGGTTTGATTCCTGCTACCTCCATTTTGCTCCTTTTTACAAATGGATATGAGCGATAAGAGCTTGCTATACAAGCGTCGGAAGTGCGAAAGCTTTGCTTTAAGGAAGAGTTTGCGGCAAGTTTGTGGAGGAGAATGGATGCTTGAACTTCTATTTGTAGGTGCACAGCCACTGATCCGCGCCTCAATATTGCCTGAATTGGCAAACTTGAATGAATGAATGGGCGACAAAACGTAAACAAAACGAAGACAAAACCACTTGACCATGGCAGCGGGAAGATACTCAATGACACTAAGAATTTCGAGGATAGCAGAGAAATATCATACGCTACGTAGTGCATGTTGGAATTCGTCGGGTGCGCTAGACAGCGCGGGGTGCGAGTACGGGAACGCCGTGGTAATTCCCACTACGACTGAAAGGAGTATGGGTTCACGTATCGTACAACTGTGACACAAAATGGCGGCGATTCGCCACCTATTGCCACCGAGGTCACTCCCCGTGCTGTGACCGCCTGTTTCTTACGCTCCCCAGACTGAGTAGTGATGCCCAAAGCCAAGCTCCGAGCTAGCTTGAGCTCATCATTTTCAAACTCAGCAAGCCTCGAGCTACCTTGAGGTGCAACTCAGCTTGGTCGCTCGGTCGCTCGAGCCCAAATATGGAATACATCGGCACTGCCTCTGAAGACGCGCCGAAGATGCGCTCAAGACGCGCTATGTAGGTAATGGACGACACTGAAAGAGAAGTAGAGCATAACATACCCTCAAGTGCGAGAAGACAGTGTTTAAATACCAATGTCCAATGAAAACTTGAGAAGAGACTTCAAATTCCTGGCATACTCACCAGAAAAACAAGAGACGAGGATCTGCATTCTGAATCAGTGTCATCGATGCGTCCAGCGCCGTCCATGGAGGATTTGAGTGTTCAAAAATTCGAGTTCAGCATTATCGCTTTACTTGCGGCTCATGGTATGAGAATCTCGTTAGCTATAACGATCTCGCCGCTGCGCACCTCCTGCAAGCCTCCCGAACACCTCCAGCGCACCTCCACCTCCTAGCCATTTTTTTGTGTCATCCTAGTGCCTGTACTCTCTTCATTCGTACCCTGTTTATTTTCCCATAGCTCCGCGTCTCGTTCCCAGACTTCTCGCGCCCTCGCTGCCCTCTCATCATGCGCTCGCTCTAAAGTGCGCACGACGCGCATGTCATGGACTTTCCTTTGATCGCGCTCACATGCACGGCACGTTTGATTTACTATTTATTCATTAAAAATAAGACCTGCTAGTTATAAGTCAAACCCCTGGTCTAACATACAGAGAATGCACACAAAACTTAATGAACGCGCTGGCGGCGCTGCTCATGCGCCACATTCACGCTGCTTTGGTTGCTGTTTCCCGCGTTCCCAATCGAGAATCGGAGGTTGAATGCAGGGTCCGAGCGGCTTGGAGCGAGCTCAGCTCGAGCTGCCGTATATGGGAATGCCTCAAGCCAAGCTGAGCTGAGCGACCAAGCTAGCTTGGCTTTGGGCATCACTAAGACTGAGACAGTTTCAGAATCATGACATGTCTTCTCACTGCTTCGTTTCCCTTCAATTTCTTCCTTTGCATATTTTCTTCATCTTGCTCTCACCTAGTACAACTGTCACTATGACTCTCATCCTCAGTGATTGGGCTATTACTTACTTGGTTGTTGAAAACTTGGCCTGTCCTTGCTTGTCTACTTGTAGACTCCCGAGTCCTCCTGAATCTCTCGCCGCCCTTGAAACACCTGGCGCTGTTCAACAATCCTTCACCTAAGGCTATGCTATCCCGGATAGTACGAACAGAAATTATCATCTTTGCAGTTGTCGAAGATTGTCCTACAGATGTTTTGTTGGATGCAGTGTGGCTTATGGAGAGAGGGATGAATAATGGTGGTACGTGTATCTTTTCTATTGTTTCCTGGACACCGATGAACCAGTGACCACTCAGCGTCTCCGTTGGACTAGACTATGCCTATCTATGCCTATATATCAGATATAAACAATAACATAACCAATACAAATCATCATATATCCAATGTTGTTCAATCGTGTTCTGTTGATCCGATCGTTATCCATCAAACATTATTATGTGTTGGTGCTGGATTTGTGGAGGGTTCGAGCACGGACACATCCTTAAGCCACCCAAGGTCACGACTTTCTCCGTATCATATGCTTTGGACGACGAATAACTGGTGTTTATGCATCCGTGCTCTCAGAAGATGAAAATGTTATGCGTACGTCCCTCTCTCTGCACAATCTTGTTGGGAACGAGATTTTATCATTGCAAAAAAACTGAGCTACGCTGCTACATTTTTTGCCATTTTTTTCTGTCTTGCTTGGGCAGTTATGATGAAGATTGTAGATGATAACAATGTCAATGAATCCATAGCTGGTCGTAGTGGGCTCTGCCGCGCCAGCGGCCCTGCGAAGCATAATTGAGTAAAGAACAGACAAACAAAAAACGTCGCTACTGACTACAGACGTGTCACGTGCTACGATAAGATAAAACGAACTCCGCTGAGCTCGTTAATTCTAACAGTGCAAGCTTCAAGATTGTTCAGAGGCACAAAGTCAATCGTGACTTGTAGTAATTGATAATTTGAACATGAAATTTGGAATTATTTAATTTGCTACTTGGCGTTAAATGCCGGCGCAAGATCGGTTCTGAATAGCTTGCATACATATTCGACATTTGGGCAATTATAAGGGCATGTAAGACCTTATAAGACCTTATAAGACGCGTCCCAATTTCCTGATGCTAAAGTATTGCTTACATAATGAATAGGACACGTCCATACATTATAAGTAGGAGTTGTAGATTCTGCATAACCACTACCACCATTACATCTCCATGGATTCCTCTGAATTATACCACACGAAGCAACAATTTACCCTCGGCAAGTGGCTCTCTGAAGCCTTAAACATTCTTCTAAGTTAATTGCATTTTAGCCGCATACAAGGCACTTGTAGAGCAACCACTCCCAGATGAATCATCGTCCGACTATGTTCCCAATCTTCTGTATAAAGCTCGATCCTATATTGCCCTAGGCGAGCCAAAATCTGCATTAGCGATCGTACCAGAAGGCTCCGAGAATGTCGCACTAAAAGCTGTTGCATCTCTGGCACGCTTTGTTGCTGCTTCTGATACAACAGAATCAGAGGCTGCTCTAGAGGAATTGCGTGATCTTTCTGTCGAAATTGAGGGAGACGATGCTGAGGGAAGCGAGAGAGATAAGGCCCTGGTCAGAGTGCTTGCAGGAACTGCGTTTGCACGCGCAGGTGAGGTAGAAGAGGCGTTGGAAACCCTTGGATCAGAAACAGAAGACCTTGAAGCGTGCGTAGAGTTTTGTCTGTATCAGTGTCTCATTCTGATTTATAGACCTTCCTGTAAAGTGTGGCGCTCATTGTCCAGATATACCTCTCCATAAACCGTCCTGACTTGGCAAAGAAGCAATTCGACAGGTCGAAACGCTGGGCCGAGGATGATCTTTTGCTGCAGCTCATCGAATCCACAATTGGCTTTGTGACTGGAAAGGACAACTATTCCAACACAAGCTCATTCTATACGGAACAACTTGGAAACCCATCACTATCGTCACCACACCTACTTACCGCCCGAGGCGTCACTCGTATATTACGCGGAGAAATCCAGGAAGCCAAATCAGATTTGGAGGAATCTTTACAACAACAAAAGGATGACGAAGAAGCTGAAGCCGCTTATATAGTGTCTGCAGGACTAGGTGCAGTTAAGAAAGCCGAAGCTGAAGACATGTGGTCGTAAGTCCAAATCTTATCTGCTCTCTTGCTTTACTCAAGGAAACTTAATTAGCAAATTTGCCATTCAACACCCATCACACCCTCTTGTCCAAGATGTCAACGAAAAGGCCGAATTATTCGAGCAGTATTCTGCTGCATTCGTCATCCCTCCAGCTGCAGCAACTGTCTCTGTTTGAAGTACGCATTTGGATTACTAGCAATCTTGAGGTAGCTTTCAACTTCAATGGTATACATATGATGGACCGATGTGCCATGTTCATTCAAACTGTCCTTCAGAAAACATTCCCTCCCGGGGTTTTACAGGGTTTCATGCAGATAGCAGGATCAAATTTCATCTTCACATGTGCTTTGCATTTTTCCGTGTGACGCTACTGACAGAGTCGATGAATTCATTTACCAACTGAAGTGCTGCTTATAGGCCCATTAACTTGCGACCATACAGGTGACGCTTCTTATCAGACCACTGTCGAGATCAGCGGCGAATGTAGGCTTTCAAGCCTAATCATGATTATTCAAAAGGCAGGCCATTTTTGTGTCGCGTTCAAAGCTACTAGTTCAAAAGGCATTATTTCATTTCGTAGGCTTTACTGTGACGTGTTTACTGGAAAGACGCCGGTTTCGCTGCTCGCGATCACCGCTGGACTCAACGCAGAACCGAACAATTGCCCCAATCCTTTCCCACACGAGTTCATCCCATATCGGCTGCATCCAATTTCCAGGCTTCCAATTATAATCGTGGTCGGACATTGTTCGCTCCCAGAAGGAAAACCGCCATCCATACGGGGTGAACGGCTGCACATTTTAACATTCCACCTGCCAAATCTACTTATGGATCACGAAGATGCGATCCCTGGAACGTCTAAATCCAAGACCTAAAAATTTCATATAAAGCTGGCGCTGCTTCTTGGTCAACTCCTCTTCTGCGTCCTTTGCTTGGCCTCGCCTCAACAAATGCCTTCTCTCTTTTCTCGATCCAGCAACGTAAGTGTTCGATCCTTTTCATGAGTGCCGTCTCCTCATATGCATCCTAGGTCAATGGGTCGAATGCCCAGAGTCCCCCTATCATTGACAAGGAATACCAAACCATTAACAGTGCCAATGCTCCGAAGGCTCTGAAAGAATTCCAAGACCGAGTATGTACCTCTATTGCATACAACTTCGCGACTCGTCACTCATCCCCGACACAGATCAAAAAAGGATTGCCGTTGCATACAGACGCTAGTACTCTGGTACGGCTCAATTTTAGTTGGCAGAATAGCACGAAGTCCTGACGATATTTTTCCAAACCAGTCCGCAGTCGTTGACTTGATAAGGCATAAGGAAACTCTCGACGATAGGAAGCTTCTGGTATGTAAATTTACTTATAATATCTGCGTGACTTAACATGGTCTCAATAGCTCGAACATGCGCTCTCCTTCGTGTCCAAACTCCCGGAAGGCACGCTCGCTGAAAATCTCCAGACTAAGATTATCCAGCTTCGTGAGTCCTCACATCATTCAAGAGCAAGTCATGGGGTTACCCGCGGCTGACATGTACATGTACCCCGTTTTACAGTGTATAACGATCTGGCCCACCCTCCTGCCACACTTGTTAGCAATCAGTATGCCTGGCGGACTGCCGATGGGTCTTACAACAATATTGATGTACCTAACCTCGGCAAGGTAAGGCTTTTCATTGTAAACGATGGAACAATAACGAACATTAACTGGTTCTTGTAGGCAGGCACACCTTACTCACGATCAGTTCAGCAGGCGCATCCATTGCCTCGCAATCAACTTCCTGATCCAGGTCTTATTTTTGATACGTGAGTTATATCTTTGGCCACCTAAAAATATCACGTTCTCAGATCACCTTATTCCAGTCTTTTGCGCCGCGAGAAGGTAAAAACTTTTGCTTTCGTATAGCATTCAGCTATTATACACTCTGATGCGTTCTCATAGTTCGAACAACACCCAGGAGGCTTGTCTTCCCTGATGTTTGCTTTTGCGGCACTTGTTATTCACAGGTACTGTAGGTGTACCCACTATCAGAATTCAGACTCAACATTCTATCAGTGTTTTCCGAACTTCTCATCGCGACCCCAACATCAATGAAACTTCGTCCTACGTAGATCTGGGCCCATTGTACGGGAATAATCAGAGGGAACAAGACCTGGTTCGAATCAAGGATGGTCGTGGGATGCTCCACCCAGACGCTTTCGCCGAAGATAGATTGTTGCTTCTTCCACCAGCAGTCTGTACTTTGTTGGTATTATTTAATCGCAATCATAACGTCAGTATTTGTTGTGTTTCTGCATCTTCGAGCATGTCATACTCAACACTTTTTCCAGTACATTGCTGCCAAACTTTTGGAAATCAACGAGAGGGCCAAATTTGTTGATCCTGCGACTTTATCACTAGATAACCCAGCTGACAATGTCAAACTTCTGGCACAAGAGGAAGAGATATTCCAAACTGCACGGCTGGTTAACTGTGGTTGGTTTGGAATGAGTAAGTGTGTCTGCTGTGAAAAATACAATGTTCTTATTGTCGATCATTTAGTTGTGTTCTCTGATTATTTCTCGGCAATTTTGGGACTGGTGAGGGATGGTAGCAGCTGGAGTTTGACACCCTTCGACGTCAGTCGACATTCCAAGTATTGAAATGATGCTTGCTGATTGTACTTCGATAGGAAATGAGGATGCCAGATCAATCGTTGTTTGAAAGAGGCAAGGGAAATCAATGCAGCGTTGAGGTAAGTATCAGATGATTTGTTCTGGATTGGACAGCTCTCATTATATGCTCTTAGTTCAACTGTTTGTACCGTTGGCACGCGACGACCAGCCGAGAAGATGAACAGTGGGCGATTCAAATTTTTGGGCAACTCTTTCCGGGGACACCTGCCGACGAAGTGACGGTTGATGACTTCAAGACAGCCGCTTACAAGATCTCACAAATGCAACCAGACCTAACGCATTGGACATTTGGAAAGTGAGTGACACTGATATTCATTATGCCGAAGCTAATTTTTTTCAAAGTATCAAACGCAAAGATGATGGTTCCTTCGACGATGATGACTTAGCGAAGATTTTGCAGGACGCGTGAGTGTTGGCTCGTCGTGAATAACCAACGATTTCAATGGCCAAATAAATTATAGCACGGAGCATCAAGCTGCCACTTTCGGAGCTCGTGGTACACCTTGTAAGGCGCTCTTCAAGTTCAAGTCAATTGAAATCTCATTACTTAACAAATAGCCGTCTTCAAATTGAACGAGGTGATGGGCATTGAGCAAAATCGCACTTGGGGTGTCTGCTCGTTGAACGACTTCAGAAAGGTGTGATTTCATTGTTCTAGTCACTATAATGAACGCCTTGCTTATTATGGACCGTTGAAAGTTTTTGGGCCTCAAACGTAAGAGATCTCGATAACATTTAGATATGTCTTTTCAACATTCTTCTAACAGCTTTCACGACCTTCTTGGAATGGAATTCAAACCCGGAAATTGCGGATGCTGCCGAAAAGCTTTATGGTGACATTGACCGCCTCGAACTGTATGTTGGTTTGCAAGCCGAGGAAGCGAAACCTCTTGTGGATGGAGCTGGTCTATGTCCAGGTAAAGACAAAAACCTAGGGCACCGGCGTCGGGCTCACAATATGGATTATAGGTTATACTGTTAGTCGCGCCATCCTCTGTGACGCAATAGCTCTTACGCGTGGAGACCGATACTTCACCCACGACTTTACGCCGTACAACCTTACAGCATGGGGCTTTGCTGATTGCCAGAGAGATCCGAATGCATTTGGTTTTGGAAGCACACTTGGCCGTCTGCTCCTTCGCACTCTTCCCAATCATTTCACAGAGAACAGTACCTACACGTTCTTCCCTCTCATGACTCCGGAATCGATGAAGGTATATCTCAAGAAGTTGGGAGTAATCGACCAATATGATCTTTCGAGACCAAAACCAACTAGTCCGTTGGTTAGTTTCTGGCTACAACCGCGTATCCTCGATTCTTATAAACGCAAATTTCACCACGTTTTACAAGTCAAGAGTAGAACGTGTCCTTGACAACACTCGCGGGTAAGTGTTACTCTCATTTATTCTTGTCTGCATAGCTAAAAAAATATTGTCAGCTTCTTCCCAGCAGAAAGCAACAAAGAAAGATTGGCAGTGACTTCTATCTTGGGCTCGCCTGATCTTATTGAAGGAATCGGCAATTATTTCTATGAGTCCACCCACAAATTGATTTCTGCAAACTCTTTTACCCTTGTTGGAGGCAAAGTTGGAGGTATCGACATTATTCGCCAAGTTCTGAAGATATTGCCCGTGTATTGGGCAGCAACTGAACTAGTAGGTCGCATTTGCAAACAAATTTCAAACATGATATTAATGAATCATAGGCTGGAATCCAACTCAAGACGATGAAACACCCCCACGGAATATATACTGCTGACGAGTTATCTGACATCTTGGGAGATATTTACTCGTGAGTCTCTTTTCTTTGCATCGAATTTCTATCTACGGGCATTAAATTATTTTTAGTTCTGTCTTCCTCAAGGTCGAAGCAGCTAAGATGATGGTCCTTCAAACCAAAGTGAAGGCTGATATCGCCAAACTACTCAATTTGATCAAAGGCACCCTCAATAGCAATGTCGGCTCCAGAGTAAGATGTTATGTTGCATTCGTTGCTGGTCATATGACTGAATCTTTCGCATTTAGTTGTCGGTAGCAGGAATTCTTGGCTCCATTTCCCATCTGTTTGAATCGAAAGCCAAACATGCCGAATATCATGCCATCGTTACACGGTTGTACGAACTTGGCCATTCAACTAACCAACTCGCCAACACGATCCTGGCTTTAATGGTAGTTTCGAGCGTTGAACTTGCTCTTGGTACGATTATGTCGTTGTACCAATGCCAATCTTTCGATCAACTAATACGTTAAACAAGCTACGACGAACACGGTCAACTTCTATCTTAGTAGTAGTCAAGCTCCTCAACTCAGTACCCTCGTACAAGACAAGAATGCACTCCTCGATAACTATGTCTATGAAGCTTTACGTGAGTATTTCTTAGTCTCCCCATTGTGTCTTCATATCTGATTTCGTTTATCAGGTCTTGAGCCTACCTTCCAGGGTGTCTTCCGTGAGCATATTTGACATCGAAGATCAGTAACGAGGCACTTATCTTAGTGCGCTGGGTGGTTAGGTATCTCACAACAAGATCAAACTTTGAACGGCGAGACTTTCAAGAAGAATGACATCATGTTCTTGGATGTCGTTTCGGCTAATCTCGATGTAAGTTTTCTAGTAAATTTCCTATGCTCCCAAATGTCATGTTCTTCTGCAGGCGGCGGCTTTCCCGGATCCATCTTCGTGTGATCTCAATCGACCAGTTAAGGATCGCCTCTTTGCAGACGGAATCTTCAAGTAAGTACCTTTCAATTACTAAATTCTATTGTCCTAAATTTCGTCCAGCTATCTTGGTGAAGGACTTACTGTCAAGGTGACTACAAACTATTTTATTGTATTCTTTGATTATTTATTATGATTGAATTCAAGATTGTTGGTCAAGTATTGCGTGCGGTATTCGAACTCCCCAACGTTCGCTACGCCCCTGGCCTTTCTGGAAAAATTCAAAGGCAAGTCTTTACACAACTCTTTGATCTTCCCTAACTTATGGCTTCTTGTTCAGGTTCAAGAATGCCGATCGTCCGGAACTCGTGTATGCATATCTCAACAAAAATCAACTTCCTTCGGAATTGCCAACTTCATTGACCATTCAAGTAAGATGATTATGTTCTAGTTCTCATCCATTTGCTCATGCACAACCACGATAGTACGATCTGGCAAAATAAAATGACCTTGATGTTTTTCTTGTGGCATTGTTTAAATTATAACTTCTACACGCACATACCCTCGAAGTCGCTATATTTTCCCAATGATAATGATCGTTCATGACCATGACCTTATCATCCATAAGAATTTTGATGAGACAAGACTGATTAGGTACTCCTATTGATTGAAAGGCTGTATATGATATTCAATATGTGGGGATTACCTGTGATGTTGGTTTCTGCTAATACTTCGAGATATCTCCACTAATAGTGATTCAATCTTTGCTTGGCGCCTTTCTATATCATCAAGGCGGGACATCATTGTAACTTGTTCTGGGCTTTCACCAGAGTCATCCTCCATGTCCTTGACTTCTTGGGCAGAAATTGGACTCCTTATGCTATGGGATGCCGGCTCTTGACTATGGGAACGTGGTGAGACTCCATATTGAGGGGGAGAGCTGGTCTCCTGACCGCTTACGACCCGGTTCAGTCGATGACTTGACTGCCCATTGTGTGTATCCAGTGTAGGGCGTTGATGGGTAGATAGGATGGATGTCAATCGCCTACGTGAAGCGGGACCGTAGCTTATGCCTTGCGCTGCAGAGGGAGATCCATATATCAGAGCATCTCGGTTATGGTCGTCGTGCGCCAAAAGCGGATTGAACACTTGAGCCAATGGGCTGAATGTATTGGCATCGTTTACACGGCCGATAAGTGTATCGAGCCTTGTGTGTGGACTTGTCTTCGGGGGTGGCGACGGAGGATGACTAGGCCTCCCTCTTCGCGATGAAGCACCTGATAGCCTGCGCACGGGTCCATGGGAGACGCGGCGTCCATTGTGGACCGAGAGATCATCGTTCGTTTCCCCAGTATCCAAAGCACTGTCAAACTCTTCTTCGATTTCAAATATCTTAGGAAGATTTAGCGGTGTTGAGACACATTTCGTTAGCAATTATAGACTTACAGCATCTATGTCCGCGCCTGCGCCTGCTAAGCCTTCAAATATTGCTAAAGATGTCATATGAGCGGGTAACATTGAATAATAGGTTAGAATGACCCCGTACACATTCTCTTAAGCGAGCGAGGAAGCGTGTCGAACACCTTTTCTGCCATATGAGCGACAGTATCATAGAAGGTCAGTGTGCCAGCTGATTTTGACTGTCTTTCATAAAATGAAATTCCAAGTAAGATTGGAAAACTAGTCAGCCTGAGGAAACCATGAGCACTAGATGTTGTAAATGATATTAAAAAGATTACCTGATCATGAAGACGTTGAACTAAAAGGGCGGCTTTGTGAGAAAGAGAAAGAGAGGGTAACGACAAGACAGTGTTAACACACCTTGTGAAACCATCTAGGCGAAAGGATATAACTGGCTGGAAGCAAGATACACAGGGCAATCAAATTTACTGGAGGTTGATAGGAGAATAAAAAGTCTGCCTTGACTCTGAAAAGAGGTCGTCAACATAGAAGCAGGATTGTTCATAAAGAAATTTACCCTTCGATTGTAGCGATGGCTTTACGGAACATAGCCTATGTAAAGTGAAGTATGTTTAGCATATGCAGAACGACAGTGTAGGAGCGACGTCACCTCTGCAGCTGCATCCTCATTTACTGAGGCAAACGTATTGGAGAGAATCTATCGATCCGTCAACTTGAATTCGCTCCGTGCAAAGTCAGAAGTAGGGAAACAGCGTACAGATACAAGGACTAGTAAACGGAGAATGTATGATTAATTGAGGCAAAAAATTACACAAAAAGAAATGGCGGACCTGTCAAAAGAAGCGTGTTACTCAAGCATGCATATGTGACCATTAAGACCGGTCCAAAAATTGGGTGGAACTTCGCTATCGTATCGTAAGAATCTAGTCATAAATTACTACATGATCATAACTCACTGGCATTGTCAAAGCCAGCTGCATCAAGACCAAACCATAGATCCAACATCCACCAAGCGATCAGTCTACAGGGGGTTTGTTTGGTCACAACGACGAAAGACATTTGAGTCGACAAGACATACCCTGAACTATAACTGGCCAGGTCGAAGATGATGCTTTGAGAATTCTTTCGGTTTCACTTATGCTCGCAACACTCACTTAGCATTATCACGACTGAGGCTGGTGATAAAATTTTGATTAATATTCCTTCCAACTGAACGGGAAGTAGATACGACTTACGTCCACAGTGCATACAGGAATCCTAAGAAGCAGAATGCTGCGATCATCATAAGTAAGGTAAACTGTACGATCATCGCCCGTAATGATAAGACGAGTAAGCTGTCCTTGAAGGTAACAAAGGCTAACCTGCAATAGCAAGTTAGATAACGACGAAGTATTCAACATTTTGGACAGACCGTGGAAACATAAGGCAAGCGATTAGGGCAAGAACGTCGATTCCTAGCATATAAGCCTTCTTGTCTAACACATCTCGTGTCAGACAGATGTCATGCAATGCTGAAAGATGCCCCTTACCATTGTGGTATAGCCCGTATATTCGGAGAGATGCGTATATGCAGAAAGTAGTAACTAAATAAATCAGTGGGTAAAACGTGGCTTAAGAAGTCAACGTCGGGACATACTGAAAGCCAAATCAAATCCATTCTAGAGTGCAGTTAGCTCAATAGGTTGCAGGTAATTTGATGAAACTGCATACCCATGTTCCCTTAAAATAGACTATGGGAAATGCTAAGTCGTCTGTTCTGTTTGAAGGACGATAAAGGACTAACCTTTGATACCATGCTCCTGCATCGCCGCAAATTTTTCAAGAGTAAAACCAAACGCATATACCATAAATATTAGCTCTGAGGCATTAAACTTATCATACTGATTGAATTCAAGGGCGACGACGAATAAGATGAATAGAATGATAAAACTAAGAACCGAAGTTAGGTAATTTGACTGCGAGAACCAAGAAAGCTTACTTGAGGTAGTCAAGAACAGCGCGGATAGCAGGGACTTTCAACCTGGACAGAATGTCAATAAAAATAAACCGATAAAATAATAAAACCAACCGATAGTGATCCAGAAGAGGCGCCTTGTGAGGGTCATAAAAGTGTACCGGATTTCGTTTATACGTCTTGATGGAATCATTAGAAACAAACGAAGGAAAAGAAACAGCTTAAAATATACACTTACATCGGAGAGAATAGAATGGCTACTTTCCGCACTGTAGACACATTTTCCACTGGATCCAATATATCAGCTTGAAACCAAACTTCAAACTGGCGTACTGCTTACATCCAGATGGCGTTGATGACTTTTTGGCAAGCCGAGCTCTTGATGAAATGTTTTGCTTTTCCAAGAATGGCCATTTCTATAGCGTTGCCAACACGTTCTTCGAGATCATCATCCCTCTCTTCTCTCGCTTGAGCGATGACTGTCTCGTCAGCGCCTGAATACACGGGCCAGCTTGTTGTGAGAGCTATCGTCAGATTGAGGAGATTGTTGGCGTTGACGCGAAAAATTCGTGTCGCAAGGATTTCGCAGAGATACGCTCTGGATCCAGATAGCGCCGCGGTTGTCATGTTATCGTCGCGTAAGAAGTGGACGCGCGTAAGTAAGCAGCAAAATGTGATAGACAGATTTCCATCTGCTTGGATCGCAAGATACTTCTCCACTAGAGGGCGAACAAGGGTATACGTCAAATCCGGGCCCATTAACTTCAGCAAAGTTCAGATTATGGAGCTCGTATTGGACAGAATAAATTTCTCACCGCCTCCAGGCTCAAGGGAGTATCTGCAAGTGCCATGTCAGACATAGAACCAGATATATGAACGTTACGGTTCACCTATATATTTCTGTTGCAGAACATAATAGTGAGATGACTATATGGTAAAACATAACTCGTCCAGGCGCACCGTGACATCCTTGTTCAGAAATTAACATCTGAACTGTAATATATTATAAAGAGCAACTCACTTGGCGTAACATTTGTATTATGGGATATACAGGAGTGGGTTCATTGCTGTTACTGAGGTTTCGAAATGAGTGGGATAAGTTCAGTTCTAGATACAGCAATGCGACTGACTGGTGCAGCAAGGGCTGGTGTTCGGGAGGAGAATCCATTACAGCAAGGAGCGGGATAGTAGGGAGAACGACACCCTGGGTACTGCAAGCAAATTTATATGGGAGGCAGATGGCAGTTATAATTTTGAACTAATCAACCGCAAAAAGCGCTTACCAAAATTGATTAGAGGGCCTGATGCTCAACACTTGTTCATAAACAGTCAACTAGGCCACCTAGCCGAATGGTTTATCTGGAGTTTCGTTTTGAAGTGGCGGTTCGACAGAGGAAGGAAATTATAGAGAGGGAGGTGTGTCTTGAGTGAGGAGCATGGAGTTATGATGTGGGAGGTGATTTCATCTCCGACGCACGCGTTGACGCGCTGTGGGCTTTACAGTCAGGACACCTGACCTGCTTTGGCGCCATCACCAACGACACCCGTCCCTCTTTCTCCTCAACGCCATGCAGGCTGGTCCCAGAGCCCCAGGAAGCAACCAGCCTCCCGTGAAAATATACAATGCGGTGTATTCCTCTGTCCAGGTAATTAGTCTACTCATTAACATTACTCCGCCTTTGTGACACGGTCGCGTCTCGTCTTAGGTGTACGAATGCATGGTGCGGGGCATCGCCGTCATGCGCAGAAGAAACGACTCGTATGTGAACGCGACGCAAATACTCAAGGTAGCTGGGGTCGATAAAGGTCGACGAACAAAGATACTCGAGAAGGAAATTTTGCCTGGGAAACACGAGATTGTGCAAGGAGGTTACGGTAAATACCAGGGAACTTGGTGCGTATATTCAGCCTTGAGCATAAATCGCGTAAATAAATGTTCCTCTTCTTCCACTCCTAGGATTCCATTGGAAAGAGGCCGGGACATTGCACTCCAATACGGTGTCGCACCATTGCTGTCGCCCTTATTCGATTTCACCCCGAGCACCAATTCTCTGGGCGCACTTCCCGTCAGCACACCCACCGGGGCAGCTTCCCCACGTCCTCTATCAGCTTCCTCATCATATTCCAGCATTGGTGCAACGGGAAACTACATGGCGGCTCTGCCGTCCGCCCTTGCGCCGCCTCCTATCATGCCCGGTTCTGCACTCCGCCTCTTAAACCAAGGGCGAGCACAAGGTCTCTTCACCCCCTCCACATCTGGCATTTCTGCCATGGCACGACCTCCTGGTTTTGGCTCACCTGGCCCTTATCAACAAGGGCCATATAGTCAATCACCTCAACCTCAGACTCAATCGTCTGCAACCCCCCCGCCAACCACAAGCTTGAAGAGACATTACTCCGAAGCAGATGTGGATAATATCAGCGGCACTCATCCAGGTTGGTTTAATTTACTTTTATTGAACTGAGCTTAATATAACGCGTCCTACAGATTTGATTCAAGTCGATAGGTCCAGGCCACCTTCTGCCAATTCGCAGGTCAACGGAGAAGATAATCCGTCACCCGCTAAGCGACCTCGTCTAGATTCCACAACTCAAGATACCTCCTCGTCACAGCCTTCCAGCTGGCAAACATCATCTCGCACGACAATAAATTCAACTATCCACACCCAACAAGCTTTCAATGGTGCTCGGCCGTCTAGTTCTATGTCTACAACCAATGGAGTCATTGGAACGGGCAAGCCAGCAAGTCACTCTCCCGAACTTGATGTCCTTAAGCCCCGCTTCGCTTCGAAGCCAATCTTGCCACGACCAGGTGAACCTATCTCCCATTATAAAGATAATCGGAGAGCAGCTGTTGTTGCGGCAATTTGTCAACGCGACGAACCAGGCGTTGTTCTTGACTTGCTCCGGGAAATATTTGCTGACCCGTCCAATCCGGAAGGGACATCGCCAACATTTGATGTCGATACAATATTAGACGACCAGGGGCATAATGCTTTGCATCTCGCCGCCAGTCTCGGAAGGCAACAAACGGTGGATACGTTGATAAAACATGGAGCAGATATACATCGAGGAAATTTCCTTGGAGAAACCCCTCTCATCCGAGCTTGTCTAGCTACTCACAACGCGGACCAGCAATCTTTCGGCACGCTTGTCGTCGCGCTTCATCCGTCTATTCGAACTCTGGACACATCAGGGAAATCTGTGATACACCATATTGTCTCTCTCGCTGGCGTCAAAGGTCGAGCTGTGGCTGCTCGTTATTACCTTGATCAGATTTTCCTTTGGATTGCACAACAACAAGGGGGCGACTTCCGGTCCATTGTCGACTTGCAAGATGAACATGGCGATACCGCCTTGAATATTGCTGCCCGAGTAGGAAACCGAAGTCTAGTGAGAACTCTATTAGATGTCGACGCCAATCGAACATTGCCTAATAAACTGGGTCTACGACCTGGCGATTTTGGCGTTGAAACGGAGGTAAGAGCATGAATTGATAATTCAATTATGGGTCCTGAATCAGAAATTCAGGAACTAAGCGGTGCTCCTCGAGCAGAAGATCTTTTGTCTTCTCTGCGGTCAGGGCCTCCTCTGCCTGTTCAGAAAAGTCAAGATGTCATAGCTGGTTCGTCATTCTTCCAAAAATTTGAACACCAATTATTCTAATAGCTGTATATTCATAGATATGACTGCCATGATCCAAAACCTGAGTGCAGAATTCCAAGGAGAAATCAAGACGAAACAGGATGCTCTGGATGTCACACAAGCCCACCTGCGTGCAGCAACTCGTGAGCTATCTGAGCAACGTAAACAAATACAGGCTTGGCAAGCGCGCTGCGGGGAACTGGATCAAGTCAACCAACGGGTGCGGAATGTTGAGAAAGCTCTCGTTGACGAAGATCAATTTGACTGGACCGGACGAACAGATCTTGATGGAAACGATGCACGTGAATTCGCTGGAGCTACTTTCCAGTACCGGGGGGCCGGATCTACTATGATTGGCATTGAGGGCTCCGTCGACATCTCATTTAGTGTCGATTCAGAACCTCCTCTGCCAACGGGAGACACAGTAGCGACGCTGATTAAATTGAGAAGGCTCAAGGCCTGGCATATTCGAATGGAGGAACTGGTCAGGGCGCGTCTGGAAGGTCTCCAAGGCGCAACGGCGGAGAAAGAGTTCCAATGCAAGAAGATTGTTGCACTGTGTACTGGTCTTCCCATCGACAAAGTTGAAGATGTGAGTATTTTCAGGCTTTTGCGGGCTTTGTAACATTCTAATTTGCTCCTAGATGCTGGAAAATCTGGTCATTGCTGTCGAGAGCGAGTCGCAGATCGTGGATCTCGGTCGAGTATCTGGGTTTATGCAAAAAGTGGGATTTTTCTATTGTGCAATTGTCTATGCTGATGAAGTTTTCTCCAGGTCCGAGATGGCATTATCTAGTCTTCACATGTAGAAATATTCTTGCTCATCATTGTATATCACGGCACACAGGCATGGTTACGGTCAAGGGCACATGCGTATCTGAACTTCGAGGGCACAACCATTCTGTATTTTGTTGGTGTTCAAATTCAAACTCTGTCAATCGCAAAAGAATTTAATGATATCCATATTTACAAGTACATTTACGAAGTATCCTTTTGCTGAGCAGAATTCTTATGTTGACCCAAAGCAAGGGGTTGACTACTTTAGCTATAGAGTTCCCTACAAATGCATACTAATTGTACTATCCGCCGTAAGCTACAATTAAGTCATATTATCTGGCCTGATTTACGGTCACACCCGTAAATCCAAGGGGTTAGCGTAAATCAAGCCCGGCGTCGCTTGCCGGCATGCGTCGGGCGTCGAATTCGCTGATGCGCATTGATGCGCGCGTGCGAGGCACCGTCGAGGGCGTCGACAGGCGTCGAAGGGCAGTGTAGGTAAGTTCTAGTCGCGCCGCATTGGTTAGCATAGTGTAGCCTGAGGTAGATGTGCTATTTGAATGCGAAAAAATATTTTTTAAAGCAGTGAACAGAGGGAAATGCAATTTTTAGAGTGTCTACTAAAAGAAAGGGCAAAAGAAGGGCAGCTGTGCAGGTAAATAGACTTCCATTTTGTGCCCAATAGGGGCACAATAGTACCTAGGACGACTGCAGGTTGAGCGCGCGTGAGCGCGAAGAAAAATTGGACCGCAACGGCACAATGATTCTCGTGCGCGCGTGTACACGCGCGTAAGTAAAGCCAGAGCCAACGCGCTTTGCGGGATTTATTCTGTCACAAACGCGTGATGAGAAGCACATGACTGTGTTCATCTCTGTGACGCTTCGAGTTTGGCTTGGCAATTTGAATGGTTAGTCACGGACCTTGTCGTCTGAGTCAGGACTCAGCACCTTCCATCTTCATTCTCGCCTTTATCCACTAGCTTCAGAAATGACAACTCGAGAAATTTCAGACTACCTTACAAAACAACTCTTTATCGAAGGGAATATTGTACGTGGCGCTTTCGTGACCAATCTTTCCTCGACACGGTCATTTACGAGATTGCCTTGTGCAGGTAACATACCGGTCATTAAGCAGACATTTTTCGATACACGTCAACGAAGCAAAAAAGTGAGTTAGAAGATTGTTACATGTTGCAACGAAGACTCTAAAGCGTGTTGATATAGTGAACTTGCAACATATCATCATGACGCGCCATATCAATCCCAAAAGTGTTGTGCCACCTTCTTCCTGAGCGGTGTTCCTCGAAGACAAGATGTCAGTGGCTATGATGAAGATGTAGATATGGATAGGGCACCAAATCTAAGCCAAGAGGAAGAAGAGGATGGCGAGGAGGTGCCACAGACAACCATTACAATTGTGAATGAGAGAGACCTTGAAGGTGTGTTTTCGAGGTTGATCAATACGTTCCATGTATCCAATATTAATACATTTTTAGCTGCGAAGGATACATACGCAGAACTTGACTCTATCCATGTCTACAGCATAGCTCCTGCTCCCATTCACGTATGCATTCAAATTCAACCAGTCATCGATAAATTCTGACGGTGTCGTCCCTAAATTAACAGGATGCTGGTCTGCTTTGCACGCCTACAGAAATTATAAGAAGCATAGACAAGGAGAAGGGGCCTGCCTTCTCTGTTAAACTTGGACGTATTGTTGGTAAAGCTATCAAGGTATGTCTTCTACCATGTGTAATACCCATGAGTTCAGAGTCACTTATTTACTTCTTGAGATGGGCCCTTCGAAACGAAGAGCTCAACCGGTGGCTGGCCCGTCTAAACTGAAGATCCCAGAACCTAAAGTTGCTGCCAAAACAGAAAGCAAGGAGGCAAGTACAACAATTGCAGTCGATAAAGGGAAGGAGAAGCCAAAGGCTACTGGGAAGCTCCAGTTCTTCGGGAAACCCAAAGAGCCTGTTAAAGTGATCAAGAAAGAGGAGCCTCCTGCTGCCGAATCGAAAAAGAAAATGTTTTTCTCTAAACCTACACCCGCTGCTGCGAAGGCCTCGGCGACTTCGAAAGAGGCTCCTAGTGCGAAAGAAGAACCTGTCATTGTAAAAAGCGAGAAGACTGAACCAGTTACTATTCCTGCGGATAACGCCGAGCCTTCTGTAAGTGATGTCGTTAATTCCCCGCTCTATATAGCCCATTAATTTTTACCATTTAGCGCGGCGTCAAGCGAAAATCTACAGTTGGACAGGAAAAATCTCCTGAGAATCCTGCCATAACAGCAGCAGGCAGCAGTACTAGAGTCAGACGTCGCGTCGTACTCTCTGATGACGAATCTGATACGCCCGTCGTAAAACTACCACGTCGAAAGGCTAAAGCAAACTACAAGGCGAAAAGCACCGAGAACTCGGAAGCCGAGCGCGAGGCAGCGGCACTCATGGATATCGATGACGGTATGACCGACTTTACCTTCCATTCATCAGCGGTTCTAATCAATTTCATAGATCAAGTAGAAAGAGTGTCTCACGTTCCATCGACACAAGCGAGCTCAAATGAAATCGAAGCCAATGATGACGATGGTGAGGAAGCATCGCCTGGTATTCAAGATGAGGATGTGAGCATGGAGGACGAAGTGCTCAAAAAACCCAAACGCAAGCCCAAGCCGAAGGTAATTAATCCTGTGGGACGCAACGGACTGAATAAACGAAAGGTGACTAAAACGCGGAGGACGATGGACGCGAATGGTTATATGCGTACGTGTTATCCGACATTTCTTTGCGGAATGTGCCATTAAACTTGATTCTGTTTTGTAGAAAAAGAAGACTATTCAGACTGGGAATCTGTTGAGGAGGGCGACGAGCCTCTGCCAAAGCCAGTTAAAGTCAAAGGCAAAGCTAAGGCTAAAGTCGCGGTTAAGGAGGAAGAGGAAGAAGGGAATCAGAAGATGCCACCACCACAGTCTGTGAAAGAGAAGGCGAAAGAGAAAGAGAAAGAACCTACCCCGGCTAAGAAGGCTCCAGCGAAGCCCGCTGCTACCAAAGCAAAGGCTTCAGCGAAGGGTGCGGCTGTCAAAGGGAAACAACAGATGCTCAACTTTTTCGGACCCAAGAAGACGTAGGATGAGTTGGGAGCTCCCAAGTATGGTATTAAATATTGTTCGGATATATAGGTACATGGTTTGCAAAGCAGCAGATTCGTGATATCAATAATGGGGTGATGGGTGGATTATATACAGTGAATAATTTACAATCATGATTAAATAGAGACAAAACCAAGGCAAAACAACAAGAAGGGAAAGCAATATCTAATGGATGAATCTAATTGAATATAAGTTGGAGGTATTATGTTTGAACAATATGTTTGAGCAAAAAATTTTGGTGAATAGGTCTGTTCAAGTGTGATGGCGCCAGGCAACAGGGAGCTTGATATCAGTTTTGAGATGACGACAGACATCAAGGTAACGCGGATCCGTGTCTTCAGTGATATACCCATGGCGCATCAAGAAATCGAGTATAGCCAGTGCAGAGCTCGACTTGAACTGGCCTTCGAGCAAATACTGAAGGACAGTCTCAGCCTCGATAAGTTCAAACTTCTCCACCTCGCCGTCAAGGGCGTTAATGCGGGGAATGATCGAGCCGTCAGCAGGCAAGGGCAGATCGAACAGGTAATACATCCCAGGAAGAATCCAGCCGCCAGGGGAGCGGTTGGGGAAGGGCAGCACGCCGACGGGGCGGATCCACTCCTGGACGTAGTCCTGGTCGAGGAGCGCCTCTTCGGCTGATTCACGGATGATGGTCTCCATCGCCGAGTCGCCGAGCCCCATGCCGCCGCCTACGGTAACATCGAGGGCGCCAGGCCAACTAAAATTGATAACATGATCTCCGTGTCAATGTATGCGAAGGGGAAGAGATGGCTTACGTTCGTTTGTGAAGAGACCGACGAGGTATCCAGAGCATTATTCGGCCTGTAGCTGGATCGCGGACATAAGCTGAACAATAGGGAGGTGATTGTCAGCAGCTTGATCTGATTTGTGCAAGGTGTTACTCGCCTGTGAGAAGGGCGCCGAAGTTTACGAAGCCGAATAGAGGAAGAGCAGCACGCTCGATCGCAAAGGCGACTGGATCGTGGTTTGTGGTGAGGTCTTGTGGGGGATGGGCATAGACTGGATAGGCTTCATCACTCCAACCTGACAACATGATTTAGCGATGCTACATCAGTCGCTGACCTTGAAGCCAAAACCGCACCTCTCAAAATTTCCCTGAAAATATTTTGCTTTTTCCATTCTGAAACGAGTCTCTCCATGTGCATAGTCCGGGTATACTTGCCTCCCTCGTTAACCCAATCAGCAAACGCGACGGCCTTGAGGACTTTATTCTGCTCGTTTGAGTATTTGAGGTCCCAAGGCGACGCTGCGTCCGAAACGAGGTGTTTTTGATGGTCATCCTCTAGCGCCGACGCGACTTGGGCGCGGATGAATCCCAGCGGCTTTTCCTGCTCGTCATGAGAGATCAGAAAGGGTATAACGCCTTCCTCGTTCACCACACTCCCATCCGCTTTCCGCGTCGCAATGGTGTGATGTCTGTCTGAGTGCCACGGAAACTGAGGCAGGACGAGGTTGTTGCATTGGCGGACAAGAGGCAGCAGGCTACGGTGCCCGCGAGGGAGTTTGAGAGGAGCTACAGGCGCTGCATCGACGTGGTATAAACGGTAGGAGGCTTGCCTGCGACTATAGAGCTGTATAGCGCGTACTGAGGTGGTTAAGGAGGTGGAAGGACTAAAGGCAGATCGACAGCAGCGAGCGAGCTGCATGATGGTGGGTCTCAATGGGCGCTGGGAGCAAACCTCGTTGAGGCTCTGCTGCAAAGCATATTTTCGCCTGTTTGATTTGTCACCAACGTTCCTCCGAAGAAGGTGCGCTGTGTATTCCTGTTTACCGGCTGATAAGGCGCAGATGTCAGATCTCGAGTAGATCAACTCCTCGACGGGTACGGATATATTTTGAAAGTCGGTTGAAAGGCTTGCGCAGATTGTTCTGAGCAAATCTACATAGAGCTTTGGATCCTAAGAAATATTTTCATTGCAAAAAGCGGCACAATGTGATTTAGAGTCTGTTCTGCGCAAATTCTGCGCATGGCGGAACAAAAGAACCAGACTGATACTCCGCCGTCCGAGGCCATTTATGCTTACGAAAATTTCAAAGAACCGCGAACTTCAATGGCCCATTTCTATTCTCCATTCTCGACCGAGCCGTCCCATTTGCGTGAGAGGGTCTCTCCTGGAGCATCCTGTAAGCTAGGTTCTCGCATCTTGACCATCTTCGTATGTGTAGAGCAAGTCGAGCTGCACTATTTGTGATGGAGGGTTTTAAGGGGCTGGGGCCACATCCCCGTCGTGATGAGTCCGAGATTGATCGATCGATCAATGTTCGGCGCCTAAGAGCGATCTTAAGCGCCCGTAGGTTATTGGCATGGAAGAGCTTTCCTGCCTTTTCAAAAAAGCTTTCTACAATCCTAAACTCCCTACATCAGAAGTGCATACGTCTCTATCTCCCTCCAGAGCACCTGGAAACCCAAACCCCCCCCTTCAATATTCAAAGTTGCTTTCCAGGCTGATGTCACTGGATAGATCCTGCTGTCAAATAGCCCCTCATAAATTCATTGAACAACCATATGTCTAAGGTTTTTATCAACTCCATAATACCTATCTTTTTCCACATTTCAAATTTCTCCAGACTCGAGACAGTAGGCTTGTCAAAACTCACGGCAATTTGCGATTGGTATTTGTACACTATGCTCCAGCACAAATCCAGGGAACAGATTCAGAAAAGACAGGCTAGTAATCTATACACGTACCGTACACAGAATATTACAACAGGTTCGGGACCAAGAAAGGCAGAGAAAATGAAAGGTGAAGACACTATAAAATTGGACTTTGTCATAAGAATGATTTCGAAGGGATGTATTGTGGCTTGAAGCATTGCAGGTACATAGCCAAACCACTGAATGTGTTTCAAGCAAGCGAGAATCTGCCAGCAAAAGGATGATTGCTCTGTTTGACATGCGTGAATAAAGGTGGAATAGATGCCGGAGATCGAAGCTGGCGATTAGGGTGCTGAATCATGGCAATACCTAGGGAAAGATAGAGTAGATAATTGGGCAAGCAATCCCCCAAGCAGAAAGAAAAATGCTCACACAGGTGACCAGTTCATTTGTCTTTCTCATCCTTACTGGTTCCTGCAGATTGATATTGAGAAGGTGCGTCTTTGTTTTGCGGTAGATTTACCGTCGTGATTGGCACCTTTCACTTGAGCTTTTGCGTCCTTGTTTCCTTTGGTGCTGGCAGTAGTGCTGGGGGACGTGGGTTGACTCGATGCGTGTATCGTGTTGGCATCGGAGGAAGGAAATTTGGGATTTTCTGCCTCCCTTTTGGCTTTTATCTCGGCAAGTCGATCATGGACTGCCGATACCAGCTCTTCCAAGGTGTCCACCATCGGTACCTTATACCGCTTGCACACTATCTCGACGTTTCCTCGTCTCCAAAAGCCCTTGGGGCACCCAACAATAAGTCTACCTCCATGCGCGAACAACCCAAGCTCCAAGAGGCTGATGGGCGCCTTTGAATTCTCAGGAAGGTACATCGCAATAACATTGACCTTCTCCAACATGGTCAGCTCCCAGTCCACCTGATCGTAGAACGGTTTGAAGTCAATCTCCTGCCTCCACGTCGAGTCCCACTGCGGGCGACGCGGATTGAAGATGTTGATGTCGAGCTTGAGCGTCTCCAGAGATTTCGTGATTTCAGCCTGCCAATCAACCGCCTCTCCCATATCGATGCTCCCAGCAAGAAAGACAGACGGCGAGTCGTCACCAGGCGCGACGTGGTCGGTGGGGAAGATGGTTTTCGTGTTGCTGGGAGCGGAAATGGGTACTTCAACAGCAGCGGCAGTCTCTGTGGTAATAATCTCGCGATTATTCGTATCGTTTGAGGTAGACATGGTGGTTAGAAGTTGACAGTACCAGTGAAAGGACTCTAGTTGGTGACGGCACAGGATACGGTCAGAGCAAGGGAGGGTGGGATGAAAGCAGGGATGGAGTGCAAATGATCGTCCTGTGGGCTCGCTGTCAACAAGCTACAGCTATGGGAGATGGGACGGAGGTGGTGCAATCGTTGAAACTATGGCCTTTAATAAGTATCACAATCCTTTCCGGATCGGGTTATAAAGGGTCAAATGATACTCGGACTCAACAACACTCTCGATCCCTCGAGGCTCCTTGAGGGAGCCTCAAAGAGCCTCCTAAATTATGCGGAGATCTTTTCTTTGTTCGTTATCCCAATACGTAGATGCCTATCGAAGATTTTGAGTCATTCCTACTGGTTACCAGCACAACCGGTTTTGTGCTATGCAGACGAATTAGGTGAGAATCTCGTCCGTCTTTGGTGGATTTTGCAGCAAGTATATACGAGTGATATTTTTGAAATCCAAATACACCTGTCAAACATGCACACAGCATACAGGCTGTGTCGATGTAATTAGACATGCCTGTATGGACACTGTGGGACTGCACACCGTCTAGTACTGACTCACAGTTCGTGCAGTCTATTAAATAGTTAAGGAAATTTCGTCTACACCCGCATCTCCCGAGAACAGACTCGGGTGCATTGGCAGAATTTGACAACTGCGTTCACATCTTGTTCACTTCCGTTTGAACGCATCGATCGCTGTCCTTGTTTTCTAATTTATACTGTGGAAAAGAAAAGTGCATACCAGTAACTCCTCGCCTTGTTTCAGCGGTGTTACAGCTATCTGCAAATGTGTAGACCGCTTTTGATTTTCTGCAAGTGGCGCTCGAGTGGTGGTTGGAGTGGTGCGCTGTGGAACAAATAAACCAGTTGGGGTAAATCAACGTTGGTCTGCCCGTCGCCGTGGAGCTCCTTCCCTTCCTGCAGCCATAGAGGGAAAACCTTTGGCCTTTTGGGCTTAGGATTCAAGGTGCAAGAAAGTGACATGCGTCATGCCGTCTCCACCTTCCAAAAAAATGAATGTTTGTACCCTTCACTGCCACTTGTTCGAAATTTCAAAACGGTCTACACATTTGCAGATTGCTGTAATTACTCGAGTATGAACATGCTCCAACCTTAATGCTTGCAAGGAAGGGTATGCGCGATCTGATTCGCCAAAATATATAAATATTTTTAGCCATATGTGTGCTCGAGTACGTACTCTGAAATCCTTGTGGATAAAAGGAATGGGCACTCATCAGGTTGAAGGCGAGGGGTTGATATTTTCAATGCCACATGCCGCGTACCTACGATTCCTACAAAACAATTACTTTTACAACCTTCATAAACACTAACCTACGGGAGTGGAGGGGCGATACTTTAACGGTATCCGACGAAGATAACAATGAGACTGAGAAGCAATGAGGATGGAGATATAATGTCCAAGACCCGGGAAACCAACTATGTATATAATGTCGGATTGATAACCCAAGGAAAAGGATTGGGAGTGTTGATGAATGATGATGGAGAGAATATCCGAGATGATGATCCAAATTCTAGAAACCAGAGCGACAGAAAATGCAGATTTACAAGTACATATATGCAATAAAGAAAGAGGAAAAGGAGAGACATGTAAAAACAATTGTCCTCGGATGATGCAAATAGACAGGGAGGAAATCACAAAAAAACCCGTAGTGAACGAAAAAGGAGCGTTGGATATGAGACGAGAAAAACAATGAATGAAGAGGTCCAACATAGCCTTTTACTGAAGCAAGCAGTTGCCTGATGAAGCAGCCTTGGCTTTATGTTTCTTGAAGGCTGAATTTGCAGGGAGCGATCCAGGCAATCCTAACTGATCCCGATCTGCCTCAGTTGGAGCTTCCGAGCGCCCAGACGACGTGATCTTCGACGAGCGCGTTCGCGAATCCAACGCCGCTCCATCAAAGACAGGTCTCCCGCCGCCGCCAGACTGTGACCGCTGTCCGGTATGCTGCCGACTCGAGAAACTCTCAGCAGCGGTCGCCGCACTGCGCAAGCTACTCAGCCCCGTACTGTCGCTGGTCATCGACAATGGCCGCTCGGTAGGCCTTTTGTGTAGTACCGCTGGACGCCTACGTGGAGGTGGATCTTCCATGGTGTCCTTGGGCGGCGGAGGTGTTGCCGATGTCGACGGAGCATCTGCGGAGACAGCAGCGGGCTCAGGCGTCAAACTGGTTCTCGAGCGCCTAAACGCTGCCATAAATTTGAACGCAGTCGGCGGATGATCGGAATTGTTAACAAGGAGAGGTGATCGTGGGGGCTGAGCCGAGTCAATACTGCTGCGTGGTGTATTGTGCTCGACAAAGGCTATATCAGACATCGCAACCTGCTGGCCAATTTCATTGACATTAGGATTGGAGTAGGCGCTCGCTGGGTTCCCCTTTTCGGCATATTGGGCGTAGAGTAGCAGGTGCGCACGCAGATCACATGTAGGTGGTGCGTTCTCTGCGCATTTTGCGTGGGCGATAAGACTACATTGCGAGCATAGTACTGCAGCTTTTTTGACATACAGCTGACACACACGACATGTCACGGCTACGAGAGACAGGTTAGCTAATGCATTTATGCAATCAGACTAAAAAGATAACATACGTTTGCTGAAGGTCGTCTTTACGAATGTATGATCTCGAGGGGAAAAGTCATTGTTGTCGAGTGGGCGCACCGACGCAGCAGAGGTACGACGGGCAATGGGGGATATCTGGCCACCTTCGCGTAGAGGAGAACCCGAAATAGGAGAGTCGGGTGTATCGTGCTGCGCCAGATACCAAACCGCATCTGACTTGTGCAAATCCGTACTGACTCGACGAAGGAAGGGAATGCTATCTTGAGGACGCAGCTCCTAGGATTATGATAATTAATAAGCAAGCGCCCATTTATGATGAATAACGCAAATAGAGAACGAACCTTCAGAGCAACCCAATTTTTCTTGAGCCAGGGATGCTCGCAAAGGATCTCCGCGCTCGGGCGCTGAGCAGGATCCTTATGGAAGCATTGCTCCAAGAAGTGCTTCAGCAATTCTGATGCGTCCTCCGGGATAGGAGGCATATCATCCTCAACAATGCGGAACATGACTACAAAAATGAAAAGAATACATCAGCTCAGCAGACTATCAGTACAAAATGAAAGGAACACAAGCGTACCAGACATGCTGTTAGCAATCTCCGCATACGGGGGATGTCCAGTCAGCAATTCGATGACGGTACAACCCAAGGACCAGATATCCGACTTGGTCGAAGCCCCTTTGAGCTCGATGACCTCAGGCGCCATCCAGTTAGGGGTACCAGCGACGTCCTTGACCTCTTGCTCCATGGCGCGGAGGTTGCGGAGGTTGAGCGAAACACCGAAGTCCGACAGCTTCACGTTTCCATTCTTGGTAGTGAGGATATTCGCCGCCTTGAGATCGCAGTGAACGACATCGCTCGTGTGCAGGTAATGCAAGCCCTCGAGGATCTTGACGACATAGCTTGCGACTAGGCGCTCGTTGAGCTTGCCAAATGCCTTGAGGGTCTGCCCGAGCGAGCCGTTTTCGGCGAACCTAGAAGTAGAAGCAGATAGTGCATCGTCAGTTAGGTGGGAATGGGGACGAGAATGAACCGCAGCCAGACTAGATACAGCCTAAAAACACTTACTCTAGCACAATGCTTAGCGTGTCATCATCTCGCGCCATGCCTTCATATTTGACAATACTGGGATGGGATAAGCTCTTTACGAGATCGACCTCCCTCATCAGCGTCGTCACTTCCTCCTCTTTAAGGCCCTCCAGTCGGATACGCTTCACCGCAACCATCTGTCCCGTATTCAAGTTCAAAGCACGGTATACCGAGCCAAATTGCCCTCGTCCAATACAGTTCCCCAATTGCTAAGAGTGCATATATTAGCAGCCGTCCTCGCACAAGAGACGAGACTGAAGAACTCACGAAATGTGTCGGCGGCTTCCCCTCCTCCCGCACAATGACCCGCATCCGCACTGCGCTGCCATCTATCGAATCGCGGTCGCGTGTTAAAAGGTCGCTCGCACTGGCTTGTGCAGACGGGCTACCCAGATTCACCATGCTCTCAAAACGCGTCCGCGGCGATCGCACACCGAGCTCATCATAAGAGTTTGGTCTGGTTTTGCGCCTTGCTGACCCCTCCACGTCGCTCTGGAACCGTCCGCGCAGGAGACGCGGCCGCTCGCCGTTATCCAAACCTGTCGATGACCGAGGTGACGGCGTCCCAGCATGCTCCCCCGCAGATGCAGACACTGAACGCGGAAAAGGCACAGGAATAGGCGATGTTGTCGTCGTCGCGCCAACCGACACTTTCGAGCCAGCAGCGCCACTTGTACCATCGCTATCCGGCGAGCTTGCATTGTCACTTCCACTGGTCAGCGGCGAATACGCGCCCTGTCGCCCCGCAACGAGACCTGGCTTGGTGCTATGCCGCCGAAGCATGACGCGGCTTCCTGAAGCCATACCATCTGGGCTTACTTCGCGGCGAAGCAGCGCATCCTTGGGCAGGAGCGCGGGGGAAGAGTCCATACTATGGCGCGGGCGGTGTGTTGGCCTCCGCGGAAGTGGGGCCAAACCGTCATCCTCACCTCGCCGTGTGACAACGATTGCAAGCTTGCGCGGTGGAGAGATGGAAAGCGGCGACGAGCGGGAGCGAGCCTCTTCTACGTACTGAGGTTGCTCTGTTACAGCGCGCTTAAGAGGAAGTGGTTGCGACGAAGACGAGGAAGGTGATGGAGGGTGAAAGACATCGAGGAAATCATCGGGCCATTTTCCTTTGCGAAGGTGAACTTGAGCGTTCTGTTTCTCCGCCCTGTTATGCGGGCTCTGGCTTTGGAGTTGTCGGGGCTGGAATTGCGTTGGGGAGCGCGCCCTATCTCTATCTCTGCCCACATCCCTATCTCCGCGACTAGTATGCCCCTTCGACGACACGCTCTCATCTGTCTCTTCCGCAACCCGCGACAGATCGGGCATGGGCGCCTCGCTCAGCTTCCGCTCGCGGCCCTGTCCATACATCGCCTTCGCGCCGCCCGGACTTCCGCACAATCCCCCACCACTATTGTTCGCACTACCACCTCCCATCTCACGCCTCCACTTCACCTCCTCCGCGAGAGCATTCCCCTCGGCGCGCGATACCGACGGCGCCTCCGACGTCATCTCAGTCGTCACCGTGCGTATCGTGCCGTAATTATTCCCGCTGCTACCGCTGTGACCCCCATAGTACCCCCCGTTGCTGCTCCTGCCCACCCCGCCAAAGTCGAAAAGACTCGACACCGCGCTTGTCGTCGCCGTGGTGGCCTCGGTGTCTACAGAAAGCGCGCTGGACGCCACGGACTGGCGCAAGTTGCGCTGCCCGCCCGATGCTGGGAAGTTGAAGCCGTACGGGCTGAACTGCTTTGGGTTATTGGGGCTGTTGGTGTTGCTGCTGCTCCTGGAATTAGCGGTGGTGTTTGAGTGCTGGAGCTGGAGTTCGTGCGTGTCACGATGGTGAACGAAGTCACGCTTCCGGAAATCAGCGCCGCCGTCCTCGTCCCGGACCGACGCGTCCCCAATGGAAGCACGCGTCGAATCAGCGAACGACGGTCGCCCGCGCAGCGCTGGGGTTTCCCCTAGTTCATCCAAGCCTTCATCATCATCTTCTTCCTCTGCGTCTCCGTGTTCCTCAGCTTCGTCATCTTCGTTGGATAGGTGCGCACAACTCATCGTCACAGATAGCGCACCAGCGGAACGAGGTACAGCAGCGCTACGCGCCAAAGAGAGCAGGCCGCCCGCCGTCTTAGTATCGACCTTGTCCACCTTGGCACGCAGTGGCGGCTTTGGCGGGGGCCGCACGAGGTGCGGTACGGACCGCAGCGAGTACGATGCCTCTTGTCCAGCTTCATCTTGAGGACCATGCACCTCCTTTCTATCGTTATTTCCATTCGCGCCGCCTGGCGTAGCAGTCCGCGGTGACCCACTACTCCCACTCCCCGCAACTTCAAACTCGCGCTCGCCCGGACTATTCGAACGCAGAGTCGGCAAATCGTCCGGAGGCGTCCACCGCTTCATCTTCCGCGGCGAGACTTGATTTCCTGGCTCCGCGTGCCTATCTCTATCGCGCGATGATGGTGACGACGGAGAATTGAACAAACCCGACGTGAAAAGATTTGGTGTCGATGCCGATCCCCCGCGCGAGGCAACGCTGCCTGACGCGTACGGTCCGTTGGGCGTCTCAGGCAAGTCGCGGTCGCGATTTCCGAACCTCTCCTTCTTATGCCTACCATCCCAGTTCTCTTTTTCCCTTTCCCTTTCCCTCTCCCGCTCTTTGTCCTTTTCTTTTTCCCTACCCAACCCCTGGCCTCTCAACCAGATCTTCTCGCCCCCAGTAAAACCTCCCCTCTCATTAACATTCCCATTCCCATTCTCCTTCCCATGCCCATTTCCCATTAACCCCTCCTTCATCGCCTCCTTTCCTCTGACGCTCTCCGGCTCATCCACGAACCGCACCAGCCTAACAACTGTCCACGCCACTCGCGCCACTGCCTCCTTCTGCTTCTCCTCCTTGTTCACATCCCCATCTAGCGCCAGCAGATCGTCAGGCGAGAAAAGGTCTTCGCGCGCCATACCGAACGACGCGCATGCCGCTAGAAATTTGGTCAAATTCGCCTTGGCCGCCTCGCTTTGTACGTTTGGGCGGACGATGGACGACTTGCGCAGTTTGTTCATCAATCTATGTCAAGGATGGCACGAAGTACGAAAGATTAGATCACGCACATAGGAGTTTGATTCAAAACAAAGAAGAGGAAGAGAAGAACGCGAAAGAAACGAAAAAACTCACTGGCAAAGCACGTACCCATCCCTCAGCGCCTCCACAAAAATCCTCCTCTCCCTTTCCTCCTCCTTCCCACTCCCAACTCTACTCCCTCTACTCCTCCACCCCTTCTCCTCCTTAATCAACTCCCCGACCCTCGCTTCGACCTCCTCCCACTCCCTCACCCCATGCGCCGTGCGACACATATGCTCGGGCGTCCCCTGCCCCGCCTCGCGCGCAATCATCCCAATCGCCGTCCGCAGCACAGCGCGCGCCGCTCCCGCTCCGAGGGGCGCGCTCGTCCCCGTAGTGGTCATCACGGACGCGGTCGGAGGTGGCGGCGAGAACGAGCCCAGGGACTGCGCCGTGCGATGTCCGCGCGTAGGCGACGCTGGTGGGGGGACGGGCGTCGTGCCGAGGACGAGCGACCCGCTCGATACGCTGAAGTGCCGGTTCTGCGCATACGCGCGCTGGATGGGTGCTACTGCGCGTACGCGCACGGGCGAGGGCGAGGGTGGAGGGCTAGCGCGAATAGCGGCCGCGGTTGTCGCGCTGCGCGTCGGAGGGGTGGGCAGCGGCGAAGATGGCGACGGCGATGTCGGACCTGCAGCGCCGACGCGCCGACGCATGGGGGTGGGCGAGTCGCGCGGGTTCGAGGATACAGTGGGCGTCGAGGTGCTGTTATTGATAGCAGTAGAAACAGACCCTCGCCGCTGCATCTCTCCGGGCGTCCTGCTCGTCGACGCATCCACTGAAGGCCTCCGCGTCGCCATCGACGGGGACGACGCAAGCGGAGATGCATGCGCAGGTGAATGCGAGTCGATCGATCCTCTCCTGGCAGGAGGTGGCGTATCTATGGATCCTCTTCTCGCAGCGCCATCCATCGACGGCCGACGCTGGCCCGGGCTCATCGAGCGCTCCTGCGCAGGCAAATGCGAAGTCGACGCCGACGTCAAGGCCCGCCTCAATGCCGTCTGCTGCTGTTGCTGGTGATGTGGCGAAACCTGCGCGGCTGGGACGATGCCGCGCCCGGGCGTCGTCGGCGACCTCGTGCGCGCACGGAGGATCGTTGACGACGCTGGCGGAGTGCCGCGCCCAGTCGGGGGTATTGGGGTATGTATAGGGGTATGCGCCTGCCCGCGAGCTGTGATGGGCGAAGCGCGAGGTGGAGAACGGCCTTGCAGAGCGCGCGATGCTGGGGTGGGGGATGGTGGGGGGGAGATTGAGACGTTCGAGTCCATATCGGATTCGTGTTCATCGTCGTGTTGATATCGTGTCCGTTCTCTATCCTTCTCCCTCCCTCTTTCTCTCTCCTTCTCCCGTTCCGCTCCTTCCCTCCGGTTGGTACTAGCGCCCCTAGGCGGCGTCGCCGCCCGTGGCGGGTGGTATAAATGCACCGTTGGTGTCGATGGCGATGGCGGTACCCTGGTGGATCTACCATCTCCTTCCCTGATTCTAGTCCCCAGAGGCATAGGGCCGCCAATCTCCCTGTCACGGGCTGCCTTGGCATGGGATGAGGGGGAGGGGGAAGACGGCGAAGCCTGAAAGCTCGTCTTCCTCGTGCGAGCCTGCGTCGGGGATGCCGCCTTGGTCGCCGATACCGACGGCGACGTTGAGGGCTGTGCAGAGGAGGGTTCAGGGACGGCAACGGAGAGGGCGAGAGGGACAGCAGGGCGCGGGCGGTGTACGGCATTGGGGGGAGAGGCTGCTCGGGAGAGAGTCAGGGTGGGCGAGGACATGGAGGCCTGGCGCATGCTCGGTGTGATGAAGCTGGTAAAACCTGCTTTCCGCACTGGGTTTTGTGTGGACTTGGCGTTGGGTATGGGGCTGGGCGACTGGGGCGGTGGGACGGGGGAGGGCGTTGCGCGGCCGCGGAAGGTAGTGACCCTGCGCATGAGGTTCATTTTCTCCTGCTCCTTGCCCTTGTCCTTGCCCTTGGTTTTGTCCTTCTCCTTCTTGGGGTCCTTTTCCTTTTCCTTCTCCTTGCCCTTGCTCTTCACGGGGGGTGGGGAGTCGATGCGCTGCCGTTCCTTGCCCTTGGGGGCGGCGGGGGCTTCGAGAGTGGCAAACTCATCGACGGGGGAGGCGGGCGGCGGGGGCAATGACTTCTTGGCGCGTGCGGCGGCGGTGCGCAGACCGAGGGTGGAGCGCAGACGCTGGAAGGACGTCGCGTGGTGGGGGGCGTGGGCTGCGCCTGCGGGGTCAGGGGTGGGCTGCGCCGACCGCGAGGACGAAGAGGGGATGGGGGAGGGCGACTGGAGGACGAGGGTGGCGGCCATGAATTGGTGGACGGCGAAGGAGGGAGATGTGTTTGTGACCCAACGCGTGCCTGATATGGCAACTAATTCGCGTTGCTGATGATGCAGGGCATGACGCACTCAGTATGGCCGGATGCGGACTCGTGTGCCCCGATGGAGCTAGCCCGCCTCCCTCCCTCGCCCCGCCGCACTTTTCCGGCCTCATCAGCTCCCGCCCCGTCGGTATTCATCCATTCATCCTGGCCAGCTTCACCTTGTATTGTAACTGCCTCCGTGTCTTCCAAACTTTCATCCGCCACACTCAATCCTGCTATCATCCGCCTAAATATATGACTTATCGTACTCGCAATCAGAAGCAGCCGATTTGCGGCCTCGCTCAATGCGCGTTCGAAGCCTGGCAGATATGAGCCCGGTCTTATGACAAACGTGTCATCATCATGTCATTTTTTACGGACATTCGCCACACGCATTCTGCTTACCCGTGGTCCTCAGAACCACCATTTCCCCCTCACTACCCCGCTGTGGGAGAACACCAAGTCCACCACTGCCACACAGTCCCACTAACGAGCCAAAGATCAGGCTTCACTTTAGCATCCGGGCTCTCCGACGCTTCTATGTCTTGTCATTCTTTCTCTCACTGCTTTTCCGAGTCGTGCCCTAAGACATCCCCACACATGCATGACCCGCACCGATTTATTATTTCCCTCCAGCGCTGACATCCTTCCCAAACCCAGCTGCGCTGCACACCCTTTTCGGTTTGCCTTGGCCCAGGTGCTTTGCCTATTTCCATCTCCTGCGATACCTCACCGTTCATCCGACAGAGATGGAAAATCCGAACCTTGATTACTTTTACCCGCTTGTTCTTGTCCAGATCCCAATCGGCTTTTGCTTACTCTATGGATCCGCCTTTGCCAGCTTTACGAACCTTTGGGTCCTCGTTGAGTCCTTATGTTCCTAAACTAAGCCTGGCTTGTACCGCTCGCAGTCAAAGTTACCCACTCCACAATCGTCCTATCGCGGCGCTTAACGTCAACCCTAATATCATCGAAGGGTAAGTATAGCACAAACTTCCTCCACCTCGCCTCGAGGCCCTGCCGAACTCCTCGTGTCTGCCTGGCAAGTCACCCACCCACCGGATAAGCAAAAGTCCCTGCCCGGCGGCTTCTATCATCTCCGAGTCCAGACTATAATTTGGGCACATCGAACTGATTGAAGCCCATTGATTGAGCTTCAAGTGGAAAGCATTTGAAGGCTGTTATGATGCGCAAGACAGCCTCTGTTCGCCTCTTTCCCTCTTTCTCGAATCACACTCTCACTGCAGCCGGCGTCCATTCAGATTACAGAACTCATCGAGAAATGATTAATGAAAGGTGTGGACATAAGTATATCCATTCCCCCCTTGCCGATGGTGTCTCAGCGCCGCCAAACGTGCATTCTCCTTCCCTTTTAACGCGTTAAAGGCCCCAAGGCGCGTTGAACGACCAATCATTATCAGTAACATGCATAGCACAGCATATCTTTGTATACATGAATCACGATCCCCCACTGCTACAAACCTGGAACATCCATTCAATCGCAAGAAATTCTATCGGTAAAGGCTGACGCCATCCCGACTCGGATCAAGTACAAGTAATCAACATACTCTATTGGACGGTGCGCAAACCTGCTTGAACGAAAGCGAGACAGCCCACCTGACAAGCACTTGACCAGAAGCGGCCCCGTTTGACTCTTTCGCCTTTCCAAAAAAGCGTATAAGTCTCTAACTCGAACATCGGAACGGAGTGAACTTTGAATCCGACAAACAAACGTTGGCCAAGAGAATCAGAGGCATTGGGCTGTACTAAATACCATAAGGCAAGTGATAACTCTACACTTGGATTACTATCCATGTATACTCCGTCCGAGTCCGTAGATAGTACCCGTATCTGCGTTCGCCAGATCCATCATCACCGTCCACGGATCCAGCGGTGCTTCGCTGAATTGGACTTGTCGACATTTCAAGCGCAAGTCCACATCACCATCAACCAGTCGTTCTCAACTTCGAGGCTTCCCTTATCATGTATCTATTGCGATTTCGGAGATACCTCGAAGACAGACCTTGAGAAACGTGTGGGGTTTGCTACTTCTGCGATCGAAAATTATATTCTATCGTCTATTGGCGCTCCCTCGAGTATATGAACTATATGAACGTTGTTAAATTGCAATGTACATTCTGCTACTTTCACTACATCGTCCGAGTGTAGGTATTGATATAAAGCTGGCTACCTTCGAACAAAGAACACCTTTTTAATAAACCAACCTTCCCAAGTCCCCAGTTCAGCTCAATTAATCCGCCTCTCCCCCCGAGCGGATCCTATCCTCCATCCGCCTCTCCAGCGGAGTCCGAGTCGGGCAGTCCTTCGAGTTGAACTTAACTTGCACTCCTCGTCCCGACTCTCCGCGATAACCAGGAACACAAAACCTCCCGACGACCGCAGGACGACGTTCTATTCCTGTGGCGCACAGCACCGTCCACGGTCCGAAGTATTGGCGTTTAGGCGTTTGAGTCACCCGGGTGGGTGAGGCCTGCGCTATTTATTCACCCGTGCACTAGCTTCCATATGTATTGTCTCCAAGTTCAGGTGAAGACAGACGAACGTGGACTTTGTTAGGTTAGTAAGGTAGGATTTCTGGCAGTGGCTATTCTGAATCTGGAGCGTTCTGGTCTAGAACTGGGTTTGTATGAGTACCTAATTTGTTTTTCATTGAGCCAAAGCTTAGGATAGGCGTAGGTTAACGTAGATGAATGTATGTTCATTTCGAGTGGCCGTGGCAACGCATTATGAAGTTTTCGAGTTGAGAGAGAAGGAGAAGGAGAAAATAAAGCGGAATTTTGTGTAAAGCGCGTGCAGTTCGGCGATAGGCGAACTGGACTTGGTAATATTTTGAGTGAGTCGCGCGCTGATACGCTCCGGACTCGGACGCGTGAGACGCCGAGCGTGCGATGACTGAGGCCTATTGGCCTTGCGTAGGCTAACGATCTCAGCATAAACCTCGCTGTGCATTTAAATTGGAACCGCACTCAGCGATCATGATATTCGGGAGACCATGTCAACGCATCCATAAATCCCATCCCAGTCGGCGGCGTTATTAATGTGAACCGCCAACTTTGAGCGAGAATTGCGAAAAGGGGACGGCCCACGGGCATGTAGTACTTATCATGATAGTAAAAATAATTTTCACTCATTGGATACTAATAATAATAGCTGGGCGAGAAGGTTTGTATTATCTGTCGCAACGGAAGAGATGTAGTACTCGAGTACATGGAATGATAGATATTTGAAGCATAACGCTGATTTCTACTGCCCGATCTGGGCTATTTACCCACAGAGAGATAACATTAATGTGTTCTAGGACTACACCACAGCGCCCTACAAATACAACGCTCTATTAAGCATATAGAAGCTCGTCTCCCCGCTGACATTCGCAAAATGAATTGATAATGCCCCACGCCGCAGTGGCAAGTAAACTTTATGAGTGCGGGAAACGTGGGGTTTTGGCGCCGCCATCGTATTCTAGTACGGCAGAAAGAATTTAAGAATCCGAAGGTGAGTAGAATATATCTGTGTCTGCGGACATAAGCAAGTTTAAAATTATTTCTCAGAACCAAAGCGTGGACATAGGGAAAATTGGATTCTTTTGCAGGCCTTCTTGGGCGGTACGCCCTTGTCAATGAATATTAATAAAATGGGAACAATCTTCAATTTCTCAGCTGGTCTTCAACCTTCTAGCTGATGAGCGACTGTCCCCCCAAAGGCGAATGTTAAATTTACCCGCAAGTCATGATCATGAGAGCGCCGCAAGGCGCTCGCTCGCTCTTGATAAGCGTGTCAGGATGTTTAGATGCGCACAACGTCCTCGGCCGCCTTCACGCCTTGTCATTTGGGAACTTTAGTCTTTGGCAGGCTTCGAAGATTCGACGCCTCGGCCAGAGTAGAGCGAGGTCCGTGAAATAAACATCCCGTGGACGTTATCTTGACAGGCCGCTTTTCGGCTGATGCATGATGAATCGAGCTTGGGAGAGCGTTTGCATCGATAGTGCGGGGTGCGTCCTCGGATGCCGTGAGGTTGAGCGTTATGGGGATAAAACTATTTGGAAACCCCCCTTTTCAATAGAACCCTGGGGCTTTCTGAACTGCTTGCACGGAAACCGGGTTGCCGCGACTTAAATGGAGAAACCCAGTGGCGGCGTCGCCGGAGCTGCCGAAATGCCGACTCTCCTATAAGGTTGGGCGTCTGTTCTACCCATTCCGTGTACGCTTGAAATCTCTAGATTTCCTGGGAGAATGTATTGCTTATTGCTAGCATCGTATGTATTTGTTAGTGATTACAACCTGTTTATTTAATTAAGCACTTTGTTTAGTCGAAATGAGTGACAATGTCGCGCCGGTGCAGCAATGTTAACATTGAAATCGAGATTTGGAGCTCAAAGGATTTGTAGAAAGACATAGCACTTAGAGAATTACTTGCGGTCCTCGTATATAACAAAGTTTATTTATTTATCATCACTAAGTTTAGGTCCTTACTCTGCTGCGACACTCGGGTTTTGAGAGGGCGGCTAGTAGTGCGGACTAGCACTGTTACAGCCTTCTAAGCGGCACGTCCGCATCCACAAAAAGTTCAATCTAATCACAGAAGTATTATGCACCTTTTCGCGTTTTTTTCTGAGGCTTTCTGTGCCGTCAACGAGACCCTGAACAATGAACATTAATATTGAATACTGAATATTGAAGGTCTAATCTCTAGCGCGACGCGATGATGCGCGTTGGTAGCCGGCCGGTTAAAAGTTCCCACACCGGCCAATGATAAACACATACAAAGAAACACTCAACATTCAAGTGAGGAGGGTTTCCTTCTTTTGGCTCGAAACCCTGGGTTCTTATCGGAAAGGGGGGTTTCCAATTAGTTTTATCCGCGTTATGGCCAGGGAGTTTCGCGGGTGCGCAAGCAAGCGAAGCGTCGGGCCGCGCCGCTGATGCGCTACTTCGCGCATGACGAGAGCGTACTAAGCATGTGGCGCACACAGTGTCTAGGCCTCTAACGGAGAGCGTTGATGCATAGTAGCGGTGCGTCTCCCTCAACGGTGGCAGGTAATCGTTCGACGGCGAACGTGCTTTGAATATTCATTATTTAGGAAATTACAGCGTTCCATGAAATCAATGTATTTCCCAGCTAATGGCACGGCATATCCGTGATGTACAAATTTAGATGATTGGCAGTGTCTACTGTGTACATAGTCGACGAGAGTCCACAAATTATTTATGCCACTTACTTATATCCAGGAACAGAAAATTCTTTTTCTTTCCTTCCTTGTCTCTGAAGGTCCCAATGTCACAGATATAGACCCCAATCCTGGGTCGTAGGTCCATCGAATTGTTTTACTGGCCGTAGCACATAATTATCTCAATTGCAATTGAGCACCTTTCTCATAATCTATTGGTCAAAAATATGTACGTCTCTTGTTGTGGCTTATCCTTTCTTTCTGTCTATACATCCCAAAGCAACGGAAAGGCTCGATTCATGTTTCTCTGGGGATTTACCAAGTACCACGGACTTCCGAAATTTTTGAATAGGGTCTGGGGCGAAGGGGACTGCTCGCCGTATGATCTTAGACTATGGAGTGCTGTCAACGGTGGGACGGAATTAATTGGAAAAGCGCAGCAAAAATACACGCAGAGAAGACTCGTTTTAGTATGGATGGTATCTTCTTTTGCTTCGTTGTAACGTTATTTTGTATGTGATGTGAGTGCATAAAAAGGAACCTTTTTCCCAGACCGCTGGTTCTGTCAAAAATCTTTCGATTCCTTGAGGTCAGGGGATGCGCGAATCGCAACATTACAAGGCGTGAGTCGCCTTCAATCGGATTGGACTTTAATGAGAAGATCATGAGGTGCATAATACTTGGATATCTCAGCATAAAATACCGTGTTGAACAGCATTTTGACCTTGTCCTGGGAAATCAGCTTCCCTGCTCTCGGCATTTGCCGTCCTACCAATAACGATGATCGACGTCAACGGCACGCTCCCCAGTATCCTGTGAGAAACGGCGAAAGTGGACTTCAGCTCCAGCGCTATACATAGGACTATTCAGTTCTCAGATAGGCTGATGGTCGACCGCATCCACCCACAGCGACCCTCGACGAGCGCGCGCTCACTCGCCCTGCGGGCCGCAAAATAAGCGCTGAAGCTGGACGTCAGCGCGTCAGCACTTCACAATATTAGCGCGGCGTCAAATTTTATATGCGAGCTCGGTATGATTGTCATTTTGTACCCCCATTCACTCTGATGGCGCGCAGCAGTGGCTATATTTTTGCAAACTGCTAGCAGGCCAGAGTACTTAAGTGGAGATCAAATGCTTTGTGGGATTATTGATACATCAGACTACGTTTTGTAAGCAATAATGTACTTTGTAATAAAGAGAAATGTTGGGTATGCCCAACCGAGTATATCAAGGCCCCTCGATCGATATAGCTTTATATAGGCAGCACGGATACCAAGGCGTCGTTCAGTCGCTCCTCATTTCATTACTGCAATCACAAAGGAGCACAAGTGATCCGAATATTTGAACAGCAGAACAGATGACGGTTCTCAGTTTGATCGTTCCGCTCAACCTTGGCAATGGATGACACTGAGATGCTATCATCCTATACATATGTAACAAGTATAGCCTTTGTCATGAGGTGGGGTGTATACGCCGCTCCGACATATTTCCCGAGGAGCCCCAATTCTCATTTCACTCACACCCGCATGCTATCCGAAATCAAACGAAGAGTTGGAGCTCATGCCCGAAATTGTTTGTAGATTCAATCGTGAAGGAATGGGTTCGATACATACAGATCTACAGTGGAAACTCTCAAAATAGGGTATTCGCTTAATACCTCGCTATTAGTGAAGGTCGCCTGATCTCCCATGCCTGGCTTCGATAGCCGAATTCAAGATCCTCCACTTGAGCGTTCGGGTCCTGCTGTGCAAGGTCGGCCATGGAATCAGGTAAAACCAGAGAGAGCTCGCAGTTTGTCCTAGGCATATTATCAGTACAATAAATTTAGCTCAGGACAGTGAAGAGTAGCATTTTTAGAGATAACAAATATGTCGTTGACGGCCTATCAAAACCATACACGTTGACCTGTTAGTGGAACACTGTGTTTGGGACTACATTGACAAATCAGGCTGAAGCACTTATTGTTCGTCTATACTACGTAAACCTCAATTTACAGCAGATAATTTCGACTTGAACAATTAGTCCTAAAAAATGACTGAGTGTTCGCAAAAATATCCTTTTTCGGAGCCTGACCCTGACAGCATGATGATGTCAGTATTTTAAGCGCCCATGACGGGACTTATTACGCTTTAGGGTAAACAATGAGTACTGTTTATCATCTCCATGATGCCACCTATGTTCACGTCGACTTTAGAGGCTTCTGTATAATGGTGGAATACTTTTCTGTGGTTGTGTAATGCGTACTTGCGCCTCTGTCCCCAAAGGTGAAGCTAGATTTGGACCAGATCAGGGTTAGGGTTGAAGTTTTTTGTTCCTCTCACGTGATGGGAAAACTACGTGTTTCAAGCAACCCACAACAACGACATCATTTTGTTTCCACGGCTCTTCCCTTAGTATCCCATCCATCCAGACCCGCAACTTTCGACTTTCGCCGCTCAGTGACAATGAGCACGCGCTCAAGGACAAGGTCTAGCGTCTTATCCAAGGTTTCCGACGCTTCCTCCGGGAAGTCAGGACCTAAAACCCATTTCAAGGAGCAGTCGGACGATATGGACGTAGATTCGCAGAAAGGACATGGCAAAGAGAATATACTCTCCTCTGCTGGCAAATCTTCCATTGTTCATAGTTCAGCAATTCGAAAAAGTAAAGCGAGAAAGCCAAAGGTTCGACAATCCCTTCGTTCTGTTGATTGTACATGTATGAAGGGTGATGATGGGTCACCCATGATCTACTGCTCGGAATGTCGGATTTGGTGGGTTGTCCTTTACTAGGAATGCTTTTCCTGCCTATGGATATGTTGAACTCATTGTTCTATCTAGGTACCATTTCACATGCGTAGATGTCAGTGAGTCGGAGGCGGAGGAAATTAGTGAGTGCAGTTGTTTCACTCCTCCTTCAGTCCGTTTCTAAGTACTGACCATCTATTTCCTTCTCAGATGTATATGTCTGCCCCGCATGTACCGCAGCAACTGGTCGTCGTTCAGCTAGTGAGTGGATTGTTCGATTTCCTCATCTTATGTACGGGCGTGTTCTGTACGCCCCTTTCTTCTTCGGCATTTGTAGTTTTTTTCTTGGTTGGGGCGGAACAAGAACAAAAATGCTCTATATAAGTAGCTTGTTGCCTAAGGACGGCCCTGACATTTATGTCTGCATTCCGTTTTTGCTTGCTCGCCCAATCTGTCTTGTCTCTTGTCTCTTGTCCTTGATGCAAAGGTTAGGCCTGCTCTGTGTGCTGTGTTAGCACCGAGCGGACAATCTGCCTCGTCAGTTATAGACATACGTGCATATATGCGCCCAGAGTTCAGTCTATGGCCCTATGCTCCTTGTTTAAAGAAATTATATGAGGTTAGCTTATCTTATGGTGTACGCGTGTCTAACGCGAACATGGAATGACAGCCCCGAGGCAGCATAGGCGCAGCTTTAATTCTTTCCCATCTTATTCTACCATGCATTTTATGCTATTGACCGTTTCATGGGACGACTACTTACGCTACCTTCCCTGTTATAGTGGTTTGGGAAGGCGAGGAGGCTGTCGAAGAAGATGACGATGACGAACTCGCAGTCACAACTAGGAGGCAAGCTGCATTGAAGACAAAGAAGCCGACATCAGAACCCATGTTCAATGCAGAGCAGTCCGAGGAGAGTTCCAGTAGCGAAGATGAATACGTTGAAGATAAAGAAGAGGACTTGTCGAAGACGCAGCCGACGGACAAGGTATGTCTCACGTCCTGACCCCTCGCCTATTCCATTACTTACACACTCTCACTCTTATTCGCTACTCAGCGTCGTGGACGTGTACATCGGCTATCTGTTCTGTCGGATTCTGATCAAGATGTCGATACTCCAAAACGCAGACTGAGCCATCATAAAATTTCGGTCTCGCCGTCACCAAGCGCTCAAGGGCACTTGAAGAGAAAGGCAACGACTGCAACCACTTTTTCATCCCCGCCCATTTCTAAAAGGAAGAAGTCAGGAGATGCCAGTGACGACCCTACCCGAAAGTATTGTTTGGCCAAATTGGAGGAACTCTTCAAGGATGTATTCCTGCGATACCCGCATGTCCGCATCCCAGTTGATGAAAATAACGCCTCAAAGACAGAAGACACGGAAACAGCAGAGGACCATCCGAAAGTCAAAATCATTCCCAAAAGACTGGAAGAGCTCACCGACGAGGAAAAAGAAGATCTTCTGAAGGAATCGCAACAATTTGCTGAGGATCTCGAACATTGTGTTTTCGAAATTTACGCAGAGCCCGATAAATCTGGGCATCCTCATGCAGGAGGGAAATACAAGTGCGTTCGAGAGGCTTCTTTTTTTGAAATATTTGCTGATTTATCCCACTCAACTATAGGGAACGCTTTCGGATGTTGCAGTTTAACCTTAGCAAAGTTGACCGTATCATTATTCACCAGCGCATTACATCTGGAACTATTTCTTCGAAAGAGATATCATTGATGTCATCTACTGATCTAGCAGACGAGGAGACGAAGCAGTCTATCAAGCTTGCTGAGCAAGAAGCTCTCGAGCATTCGATCCTGCTGAAATCTACCGTGCCGCGTGCCAAAATCACACATAAGGGACTGCAGGATATCGAGGATGTGAATGGCGAGGTGGCCACTGCACATGAAAAAGAGGTTCATAAAGAGCGTGAGCAAGAGGAGGAGGAACGTCGAGAAAGGGAGCGCATGGCTCGGTTAAGGACCACTCAGAGACAGAGGACAGCTTCGGTTTCTGTGCCTCCTGAATCTCCTACGGTACAGCAGGGGTCAACAACAGGCGAACAACCATGGGGTGGTCCTCCGCCAGTTCCTGTCCATGCCATGTCGCCTACGACTACCGAATTTCCTGGTTTTAATGCCGCCACAAGGCCTGCGCTATTCATGCAAACCTCTGACCTCATTACCCCGGAACCTGAATTGAACCTGGCGGACCTCATCAATATTGATGATGAACAGGACCCTGCATTATCTTCTGGCGCCTCCCAGCCGGTCCTCGGCCCGAATATCGTTTCCTCTCCCGATGGGACTCAACCAATTCCTCCGACTATCGCAACGCCTACTGGTATCTCACCGTTTGCTGCACGACCAGAACGACAGCGCGGTGCTTCATTCGACTTGGATGCTTTGTGGAATATGGCCAAGGGTGACGCACTCAAAACGGACGAAACATCCACATTAACACCGCCTGAAACCGCACCAGCGACAGTTCCCTCTGAGGAACCGCAGGAAGGAAGCGACAAAGATGATGCTATGGAGTTGGAAAGCGTCGAGGCAAACGACCAAGACTTTGATATGTTTTTGGAAGAGAAGGATACCGCAGAGCATTCAGAAGAATTAATTATAACGCCAATTCCTCCTCGGGACGTTGAAACATTGCCGGAAGTCTGGAAAGGAAAAGTGAGTCTCAATTATCTCATCTTATCAGTTCAACGCGTACTGACTATAGACATAATTTCTATCAAATTAGCTCGCAATGCCTTTGGACTCGAGCGTTCCCCAAGAAACAGCTTTGGTGGCGCGACAAATCGCTGGTCGTCCTTTGCCGCCAGACTCACCGTTGTGGAAAACGCTATTTCCTAGTGACCAACTTAGAATCGAAGGCCGCGTTCCCATTGAAAATTCCGTCAAATACCTCTTGGGCATGCGTTTAAACCCTGCGAAAGAAATGTATGCAGCGGTTTTCGTCCCCGCCTCGCAGGAGCACGAACAGGACTTCAAAGTGCTGTGCGATTTTTTGATATCCAAAAAGTGAGTATCCGTCGCATTGTAACCATATGATCAACGAACTGACGATTCTCCCTTCGCAGCCGTCACGGACTTGTATTTCCCTGGGGAAGCAGACCAAAAGAATATCATCCTGGCCGTGAATTGTACATGATTCCTCTGCGACAAACTGATTCTCTTCCCGAGTTTGTTGAACTGCTGGATGAACTAAAGCTTCCCAAGATTCGAAGCAAAGATTATCTGCTGGGAGTCTGGCTTTTGAATAGAGGGAAGTTGGCAGTACTGCCGGGTATACCCCAGCAATCCACGACACCCCCAAACCCTCCTCAACTCTCTCAAACCCCTCCATTAAATATTTCTATGTTCAACAATCCACCCCCCGCATCCCAGCTGCCGCCTCAGTTCCCGCCTAGCATCCCTTCAGCAATACCTGGTCTCCCGGCCATCGCACCTGCAGCGTTAGCCGCAGAAGTTGCATCCCTCACTCCCGAGCAACTGCAGGAACTGCTTCGCACATTGTCAGCGACTCAAATCCAATTGCCTCCTCTCCCACAATCAGGCCCGCCTGCCATTCCATCACCAGGACCTCCTGCTCTCAATCGTACCCCTTCGCATCATATGCCACCGCCTCCCTTGGGTGCCACTCCTCCCTTGGGTCAATATCCATCGATTCTTCCGGGAGGTCAGCCTTGGATGCAACCACCCCCTCATCCGTATCCCAACTTCCCTCCGCCCAATGTTCCCTTCCAACCACCACCACTGCATAACATAAGTTCGGTTCCTCCGCCTACATCGCGCCCTCCATTTGACCGACCAGATTACGAGCGACAGGATTACGGCCGTCCAGCCCCAACTTATGACAGGCCGAGTTATGACCGCGACTTCCAACCGGGTCCTCACTACAGTGGCGGCAACCGTGGCGAGCGAGGCTGGCGCGGAAACGTTGGTCAGCGAGGAGGTAGTGCCAGGGGTGGTCCAAGAGGAAGGGGAAGAGAGAGGGAACGAAGTGGCGATGGTCACGATTTCGACCGTCGATCAAGCGATACAGGATGGCCTCGCCGTCAACGAAACGAAGGACAAGGCGGTCCTTCGTGGTAGAGGTCCTGTAAGCTACGTATGCGTCGTTCTCTGCATCGTGTAATTTATCTCTATGCCTCAGCAGATTATTGGCCTCTATTTTCATTCTACATAACTGTACATTTGTTGTACTTTATTTTTTCTCTTAATTTCGACCAAAAAATGATGAGTACCTACCTAAACGAATGCATGAAGACCTCGGTTTCTTATACTTTCAAGCCATACTAGCATGTTATATATGAGCCATATGATGTGTGTTTTATGGCGTTCAAACTGTACAAAAAATAAAACGCGCAATATATTTTGGTTTGCGATATATTTTTTGTGCTTTTTCATATTTCCGCAATACTTTGACAGAAAATGAGACCATTCGAGGAAGAAAAAATGTATTGCGCAAAACGGCCGCAGCGCGCAACTTTGATTTAACCGCGCAACTTGGATCAGCGCGCAATTCTGCTTAGCGCGCAATTTTAAAAGCGCGCAAATTTTGCAACTTACTAGTTTATCACTTGAAACCATGTACTTGACCTTGTCCAAGCTCAGTTGATACTGTTAGAATGCTCAAGGACTCGGTGGTGGGTGGTCTCTAAAGACGTCGCCGCCGGCTGCGTTTCGGCTTCTCGGCAATCATAACTTAAAACGATTCTCGACCTCGACGACGCTGTCCGGACAAACATCATGATAGGTTATTACTATAATGGTGAGATAATTGAAAGTATGGATGAGCTCCTTCAAGGAAGGATATAAGTTATAGATAAGCATGTAATTCTCCTAGGTTAGCACTGAGTACTGAACGTTGAACGGCGAGTGAACACAGCACTAGTCCAGAGTCCAGACTTCACTGTAACATGAAGAATCTCTGGCATCTGTCTCTGAGACTGTTTATTTATTTTCTCCCTAAACCTTCGTGCTTGCTACTTATGATTCAGGACACAGCACCTCAACGCTCGAGTCGAGAGTTGAGAATCGTTTTAAGTTATGATTGCCGAGAAGCCGAAACGCAGCCGGCGGCGACGTCTTTAGAGACCACCCACCACCGAGTCCTTGAGCATTCTAACAGTATCAACTGAGCTTGGACAAGGTCAAGTACATGGTTTCAAGTGATAAACTAGTAAGTTGCAAAATTTGCGCGCTTTTAAAATTGCGCGCTAAGCAGAATTGCGCGCTGATCCAAGTTGCGCGGTTAAATCAAAGTTGCGCGCTGCGGCCGTTTTGCGCAATACATTTTTTCTTCCTCGAATGGTCTCATTTTCTGTCAAAGTATTGCGGAAATATGAAAAAGCACAAAAAATATATCGCAAACCAAAATATATTGCGCGTTTTATTTTTTGTACAGTTTGAACGCCATAGTGTTTCGCCTTCTACTACAATTTAATTTCTCGTTTATAGAACAGTTTCTAAAACAAAATCAGTCCTGAATCTGAACTTTGATTGCTCCTTGGGCTGGATCGGCGGCAACATGGAAGGCAGCAACTGCATCCTCCAATTTGAATCTGTGGGTAACGAGAGGCTTGATGTTGATCAAGCCTCCAGCGACAAGACGAATGGCTTTGGGATACTGTGCAAATTATGAGATTAGCAGAAGGAAGAATCCGCTGGACTCACTTGATTGGCATAACGGTATTGGAAGCTGACATCGATTTCATTGGCACTCAGGTGCATGAAAGGGAACTATCGGGCGTGGTTAACTTCAGGTTTCAAAAAGCTTGATTGATCGGGCGTGAGGGCTCGTACCACTTGTTCGTTCTTTCCGACGCCGATGATGAAAACCTTTCCGCCAAATTTCATGGACTACGGCCTCGAGGTAAATATTGTTTGACATATTGGAAAATCAATCACTCACGTATACTGCAGTGTGCACGCTTCCCTCAACACCAGTGCATTCTAATGCAACAGACAACGGCGTCCCTGCAGCTTCTTTTATTTGGGCAGCTTGCTCCTTGGAAGTGCTGTTCCGCGAGATCAGCACAGTGCGCACTCCTGGAACCAACTTCTTCGCGAAATCTAATCGGTTTTGGAAAAGATCCGTGATGACAATGGGCTCTGCGCCAGCAGCTCTGGCGGATAGCAAGGAAATTAGACCGATAGGGCCTGCGCCGCTGTTCAAGTCGGTAAATCAGAGTCTTCCTGGCAGCAATAATTCGAATACTCACCAGATAAGGAGGGGGTCTCCGAGGCGAAGTCCCGAACGTTCTATACCAGCTAATGCTACAACCAAGGGCTCACAAAGAGAGCCTTCCTCAAAGGATACATTTTCAGGGAGACGATGGAGCCATTGGGCGGGATGTAAATGCCATCGGGTGAGAGTTCCTATTTTAAGAACAAATGCTAGAACGTTAAAAACATATAATTTTGTTTTTTCGGGAAGCGTTTTACCGTGGAAAGGAGGAGTAGAGAAGAAGACAACGTCCGGGCATGCATTGTACCTTCCAGTGCGGCAAGCATCACAAGCAGGCTGGGAGCAAGGAACTCCAGCTTCGATGGCAACTCTATCGCCTGACAAAAGTTCATAGCTTGTCAGAGAATATTCTTCACATAGTCTCCAGGCAGGATCTGACTTCACCTGCTTTCCACTGCGTTACGCCTTCGCCAACTTCCACGACTTCTCCGGCCGATTCGTGACCAGATCCACACTGCAATGCATCCGTGAGATTCGAATTTATCTTTCAAAACAATTTGAGGATACCTCGTCAGTGACAACCATAGAATCGCCAATTCGTCCGTGCTGCCAGAAGTGCACATCGCTCCTGCATGTAAAGCGTGATAAGATATCTAAATACCCAAGAAATTACGTTCAGCCTCACCCGCAAATACCAGTGGCCCGAACATGAAGCAATACCTGACCAGGGCTTGGCTTGGGTCGTGGTTTCTCGACGAGGTGGATTTCGTGCGCTGGATTATAGAACGCTGCAATGTTTGCCTCAGGAGATGGTTTTTCGCCAACTTTCAGGACTCTGAACCCAGGATCATCCAGTACTTTTCGAGGATTGTAGATTTCAGCATTGCCGATCAGAGCTGCCTCGGTAGCCGACATGATAAGTAAGAGTGCGTTGAATTAGAAGTTAGTAGGTGGTGAGGGTAGATAATATCCAATGTTTGACTGCTGCTGATAGCATAAAAGTTCAAGATCCGGCGGGGAAACATCCCGTCTTTACAAGGGAAACTTGGTAGTGGGTGCGAATTGGCGGACACTGGTGTCGAAGGTCAGGAGGACAACTCAGGACGTCAGGTCTTCGTGAACTTCGAGGCAACTTGCGGAGCAGGCGGACCGTAACCCGGGTGCAAATCCTCACCTTTTCCATTCGCAAAGAAATTCTTACTCAAATCTTTCGTGATTAGCCGCGATAATGACGTGTAGATATTATAGCCCATAGAACACCCTTCAAGGCGTTGAAAAGGGAGCCAGATGATTATACAAAATTAGACGCCGACGTGGTATCTATCCTGAAGCTTGTGCTCCACCTGTAAAGCGCTTGAATGTAAACCTGACAATGATGCCAAATATCAGTAAAGATTGGCTTTCATTAGGAGATAGAGACGCACCCTAAGAATGCCAGGTCCTTCTCTGCACCAATTCCCTCTACCTTGTCGAGCTGGTCGGGTAGATTGTCCAAACCGTCTGTTGGGAAATACGAAGTGTCCGTTATTGATTGCAGATGAGGGACGAATGGAGGTTCAATATGACGCAGTGAATTCCAGTCGGCACCGTAGAAGAAAGCATGCGATTTAATTTGATTCACGTTCAGTCGTTTATCGGCCCAATTCATCATGCTATTCCAGGACGAGTGTCAGTCATGACAATATATCTCAAGGATAAAATCACTGACCTTCGGATGAGATCCTCTCCTTCACGAGATATATATACCTCTTCAGGGAAATATAGGTAACTCGGCCATTCAATGATCTTTTTATAAGTATCTCCTGGATTGTCCGAGCAAAATGGGGCATATCCGACTAAGCACTCAAAAAAGATGGCGCCCAGAGACCACCAATCGCATTCCTTTCCATATCCCTTCATGAGGAAGACTTCCGGAGCGATCTAGAAGATAAAGATTAGCATTTGGCAGTCAGAAACTTCATAGGACATACATAATCCGGTGTTCCAACAGTAGAGAAGGCCTACAAACAAAGTTGCGATTAACACAAGGAAAGAAAACTGGTGACAACAACCCACCAATTTCCGTCGATTCGCCTTCCATGTCGCAATTTGTTCTCGGCTCATCGTCAGGTTGATAGGATTGACCTGGACACTGTTCCGAGCTGTGTCCCTTGTCTTTTCTTGTTCCAGGTATCGTTTGTAGTATTCTCCGTCAGAAACCTTGTGTAGTCCAGTGGACAAGCCAAAGTCTGAAAGTTTGAGATGTCCGTTCTTATCTATAAGGACGTTGTCGGGTTTAATATCTCTGAGTATGAACGTTTCAGTTTCGGAGAAGAGTACCAAGGTCGTCCTAGACATACCGATGGATATAACCGAGGTTGTGAACGGCTTCAATAGCCAAAATACACTCTGCCATATAGAATCGTGTGACATCCTCAGAGAAAACATCATATTTCATCAACATCGTCATTAAGTCACCCCCTGGCAGAAACTCCATGATGAGGTAAAGGTAGAGAGGATCTTGGAATGAGTAGAACAGTTGTACAACCCACGGAGAAGTGGACTCCGCGAGGACGTCGCGTTCAGCGCGCACATGGGCCAACTACGATATAAGCGGTGTGGTTAACAGGTAGGTCACAAATCTTACCTGGTCTCTCTTCAACATTTCTGCCTTTTGCAAACTCTTCATCGCGTAGACCTTGCCTGTATCCACCTTCTGCACCAAACGTACCTGGTGCATTTCGTCATTTAGGGGTGATCAACTCGACGCGTAGCGGAAGCAGACTGACTTCTCCAAATGCTCCCTTCCCAATGACTTTAACAGTGACGAAATCGTTCAGCTTGATCTTTGTCCTCCTCAGACGAAGGTGCTGGGACTCGGTCTTGCTGTATTTACGTATCTCGCGCTCTTTAGCATCAGGGGTGTGCAGTTGCGAAAGCCTCGTTTCCATCTCAATCCGCCTATGGGTGAATGGACCATGAGGAATTGGATTGGAGAAAGGGGGTAACATGGGCGCACCTCGCATTGCGTTCTATAGCAGAATCGACCGCAACCTTATAGTAGGACTCTAATTTGAGCTTGGCAGCCGTTGATCGTGCTACGGCGTCTGAGCTGAAATCAGCAGTGGATCGTTCGAAGTAGACATCTGGTTGAAATCGGTTTCGCGTTAATTCAAGACTAGTATGTTAGCAAGTTGGCGATTACAGTCATCCGAGCGAGATTTGCTCGAGCTCTGATCTGGGGCTAAGTGTTGTTGATGGCTCGGGTGAGTGCTGACAGGCGAAGACGGTCCTGAGGACATTTGGTGCATCGAGATGTGACCTGCAAGGGCTTCTTAGTTGGTGTTAGAGCTGGGGAATCGGTATACGTGAGGGAACAAAGAAGAGGGAGGATCGGATGTGAGTGGTTTATAGACAAGGCGGTAAATTATTAGCGTGGTGCTTAATCTAACACCTTCACAATGGTTGCCCAGGTACACGCTCGAAATTGGATATGTCCAAGATATGTCCTACTGCCACCTCAAGGCCTCATGCACCACCAGCATCATTTCTGTCGATTTTACCAACCCCTGACAGGTTTAGAAACATGTTGAAGACCTTGTACTTTGATAACTCCTTCAAATGTTACAATGCAAACGATGTTCAACCGTAAAGGCTACATTTGGGTAAGCAGTGCTCTTGCACCATTTTTCTTGATTCATCGTAGAACCCGGAGGGTTAGACAAAATTGCGCAAACATATTCGAAATTAGCTGAAGACTGTCAACTCTCAGCAACGCTCTTCAAACAATTATCGCATAAGCCGGTCAAGATAGGGACAGGGGGTGTGGTGGCGACGATACGATGTTGAGAAAGCTATTAACAATGTCAAAATATTCAGGATCAGTGATTTTCGACGTCAAGTTTCTGCAGACTGTAGGATAGGATAGGATTTGAAAAAAGAAATCGAGCAGTTGACCGCAGAAAGTTACTAGTACTAACTTAAGGTGGGTGAACGCAACGAGAGAACTATTCTGGGTATCGCTTGTTAGGAATGGACCTTCGTGCCAAATAAAGCCCTGCAGGCGCTTCCGTGACTTCCATGATCACTTTGTTCATTGCCATATTTCTATAACTCATACCTGTGCAGTGCGGGGACAAAGAATGTCTGAATTAACCCTCGAAACCCTTGCTGAAGATGGAAACTATCTTGGAACAGAACGAGCTCGGCTCGAAAACAAAGTAATTCTTGATGAATTGGAACGCAAGAAGAAGGCACGGACGATGGCAGTTCCTACGGATGACAATCGCGTCAAAGCGCGCTTGAGGGAAATTGGGGAACCTATCACGATCTTCGGTGAACGAGTGCGTGCGATCTTTATTCGTTTAGTGCTTGTTCCGAACTCTATTGCAGGCTGCAGATCGACGAGACCGTCTAATCTATGTCCTTTCTCAAATAAATGCTGCTCGCGGAGATGAGGCTATGCATGTGGACGAGGAACTCTCAAGTGAGAGCGAGGAAGAGGTAAATTTCAATAAATGCCATTCCATGTGTTATTTTAATTGATCCCAAATCCAAGGAGGAAGAATTCTATACCCCTGGTTCTCTAGAGTTGCTAGAATCACGAAAATACATTGCAGAATATTCTCTTCCCAGGTTGGATCTTTCCTCCCGATGGTCAAGGTAGACAAGGTGCTTACAATGCCTCTTTCCTTCCTGTTTCTCTTGCAGAGCTCAAAAGAGGATCGCCCAGCAGCGAATAGACAGCAAACTAGACCTTGGTCGCATTGTCGACATGCGCAAGAAAGCATTCGCAGAAGTGAAAGTGAGTTGTCCCCCATTTGACTTCATTGAACATCTTTTTATCATTCTGCATGTCAGAAATTCTCCAACATGGGCTCGCAAATTGGCGACGATCGACCAGTGTCACAAGTTCGTTTTGCTCCCAACAACAAAATCCTTGCAACCGGTAGTTGGACAGGTACGGTGAAACTTTGGAATGTACCTTCATGTACACCAATTCGGTCTTTACGGGGGCACAGTGATAAAATTGGAGGTGTTGCATGGCATCCCGAAGCAACGCTGTCCCAGGGTGAAGGTCTTGTGAACCTAGTCAGCGGGGGTGGAGAGGGAAGTGTCCACCTTTGGTCATTAAACAGGTGCGCTGCTTTCTCTTGTTCTCTCGATATGTAATTTACATATCTCCTCCATTAATAGCGACAGTCCACTTTCGGTGATGAAAGGGCACAAAGGTCGTGTCTGTCGCGTTGCATTTCATCCTTCTGGGAAATACGTTGCCAGTGCAAGTTTCGACACAACCTGGAGACTATGGGATGTGACTACTGCGAAGGAGCTACTGTTGCAAGAAGGACATTCTAAAGAAGTGTATTCAGTCGAATTCCAGAATGATGGCGCTCTTGTCGCCTCTGGGTCAGTTTTCAATAGTTTGATTTCGGATCAATAGCCAACTCATTTCTCTGTATGCAGAGGTCTTGATGCTGTAGGTCGTGTTTGGGATCTACGGACAGGGAAAACAGCCATGGTTCTGGACGGGCACACCAAAGAAATCTTCGCTACTGCCTTCTCGCCCAATGGGTTCGGATGTTCTTGCCCTGTTTCCGAGCACACACTTATTATCCTAGAGCAGATATCAAATAGCAACTGGCGCTGGCGATGACACAATACGCATATGGGATCTGCGAGCAATAAGTTCAATATATACCATTCCTGCGCATGTCTCAAACGTGTCGGACGTCAGATTCTTCCACGCCAATGATATTTTATTCAAGCATGTCTCTTCGGATGTGCAAATGAATGGCACAGAAGAGGGCGAAACAAAACGGGACTCTCCGGAAAAAGAATTCGCAACAGCACAAGAGGAGTGGCGATACCGCTCTGGCCTGTTCTTCGCAAGTTCTGGATACGACGGCTTCGTCAAGCTATGGAGTGCGGATGATTGGCAATTGCTGAAGAGGCTTTCCACAGATGCCAGCAAGGTCATGTCTGTGGATATCTCCAGCGATGGGGAGATGCTTGTGTCTGGCACGTATAACCGAAATTTCCAACTGTTCGCGCCAGAGGAAGTGTAGGTATACATTGCGTAATTGCAAATATATATCATGTACGAATAGTGGGTCCATTTATGGCTGTCCAAGTGGGGAAATATTCCCCGTAAAAATATATTTCCAATTTGCGTCTTCGCCAACTTTATCTAAGTGTTATCTACGTGCGCGTGAACTTTATTAAGGACTTTTAACTATATTCAACATTTTTACTGTGCGCGTGAACATTTATTGGGTGCGCGTAGAAACATTTGAGTGCGCGTGAACATTTTGGGGTCCGCGTAGAAACACTTCAGTGCGCGGACATATTTTGGCCGTTTTTTGAGTGCGCGTGAACATTTATTGAGTGCGCGTAAAAAGAAACGGGATCCTGTTAGTGCGCGGAAACATTTTGAGTGCGCGAATTCTAAGTAAGCCGTGATGCCGTGATTAGCTAATTGATCCTTTTCCGGCATCGGCTAAGCTTTGCCGTCGTTGCCGCAGCGGAGATTCAAAAATCATTGCTTAAGCGCCCAAGCCAGTGCCCTCCACCAGCTCACTACCTTTCGGATCACTCACATGCTAGCTATGTAGCACCTTTATATGCATATATATTATTTGAGAAATGACTATACTTACCCAGGAGGCTCTCTGTTCACAGAGATTCCTGTGACCTTTCCTGTGACCTAACTGGGTGTAACTACTATAGGTATTCCACTCAGCCTCTCCGTCAAATTGCTAATTTATTGGATTCTGTTACATCTCACGGCATAGACAGGCGTAGATGCGTGCTTCGCTGCATAGGTGGAGGCATTGTTAAGAGCGAGAGTGGCACCTAATAAAGATTAGATAAGCAGATCAATCTCCGCTGCGGCAAGACGGCAAAGCTTAGCCGATGCCGGAAAAGGATCAATTAGCTAATCACGGCATCACGGCTTACTTAGAATTCGCGCACTCAAAATGTTTCCGCGCACTAACAGGATCCCGTTTCTTTTTACGCGCACTCAATAAATGTTCACGCGCACTCAAAAAACGGCCAAAATATGTCCGCGCACTGAAGTGTTTCTACGCGGACCCCGAAAATGTTCCCGCGCACTCAAATGTTTCTACGCGCACCCAATAAATGTTCACGCGCACAGTAAAAATGCATTGAATATAGTTAAAAGTCCTTAATAAAGTTCACGCGCACGTAGACAACACTTAGATAAAGTTGGCGAAGACGCAAATTGGAAATATATTTTTACGGGGAATATTTCCCCACTTGGACAGCCATACCATTACGAAGGGGAAATGCGATGAGTATCACAATAGAGTACATTAAAACTTAAAGTTGTGTGTAGCGCGGATGATAGTCTAAGTCACAGAAGAAACCTGAACTCCACAAAGGTGTTGTAGACTCAAGAATATAACAACATCGGACCCTGCGGAATCAAAAATGGTCGAAAAAACAACCAGGATCAGTGTGTTTGAAACCGAAGTAGAAGCGCGACTGAATGCACTGGAGGCAAAGATGGACACCATTGAATCAGGGGCAACGTCGTAGCTAGGAGACATTTTTTCTTTGTTTACTCAAGGGGTGTTACCTTTCAAGCGCACATCGAGCTCATGATCAACGTTGAGTACCAGAATAACGATAGATCTATTGATTTCAATAAACATTCTTTCACGCGACAATTATGCAGAGACCAAATTTGAGTTGATTAACTAACAAGGGACGGGGAACAAAACACGATAGCGATGTGGCCAAAACGACAGAACAAAAAAAAACGAAAGCTGTGGGGAGAACGAGGAAACAACGGAGAAAGGCTGGAACAGAGAGATGAAAAAAAAAGTGTATGCGTGCGTGGTAATAAATAAGGGTCATCCTTTTATGCTTGCTAGTATCGTGAAAAAGTTCGTGCATGCTTGAAAAGACCTAGAAGAGTCGTCGATGGTTATACCCGCTGGATTCGGTCTGAGCGGGCGCGTTTCGACGCCCGTTCGCGCTCGGCCTCGCGAGCATGCATGCGCTGCTGACGCACGTCCATCATGATCTGCCTGCCCACAGGCGACATCTCAGAGGACGATGCGGGCGAGGGCGTTGTAGCCGCCGAGAGGGGCGGGTGGAACATTGCCTGCTGGACGACCGTGCGCAACAGCGAGCGCGAGCCGGTCGTGTTCGATCGCAGAGGCGTCGACGGTAGCTCGGCCTTGACGGACAGCCCGAGCTGGTTCTCCTTGTACTGCCCTATTGTTGGCGAGACGACTTCAGCTGGTCGAGAGCGAGATGAGTAATCGTCATGGCTTGAGCGTGATTGGGAGTTTACGGAGGACTGAGAGGATCGGCGGTTGGTTTGGGCTCTGCGCCGCGGCGGGGCAGCGGCGGCGAAGGGATCAGAAATGGATGTAGGCGAGGAGTTCGATAGTTCGACTAGTGCGGATCGTCTACGCTTGACACTTCCAGACGGTGATTTCTTTGGGGGCGCGCGAGGGCCACGAGGAAGACGGGATGGGATATCGCCATGGGCAGAAGGTGTCGGCGCGGTGACGATGACTTTGGTGGGTCCATTCATGATAACTTTGATATCGTTTGTTTTTGTTTCTTGGGTGACGGGTTTATGGATACTATCTTGGGGGTCTTGGTGGACATAAATGCTTGAGGCATAATGCGTTTCATGGCTATCGTCAGAGAAGGCTGAACGCAATTCTCGTGATTCGCGTTTATCCAGAATGGAAGGAGAGCGTTCTAAGATGCTCGAGTGAGGGCGAGGACGACCAGCTCTGGGGGTATTATCATGGAGATAGGTGGGAATCGCCGACATGCGCTTGGGCGCAAAGGTGAAAGGAGGAGGGTCGTTGAAGTGGTAATTAAGGTTGGGACCATTTTCTTCAGAGGGCGAACTGAAGCAGCTAGGAAGCTCCGGGAGCGTCCTGTCCAGATTTGCAGCGTGCGTGGATTGTCTGCGAGTGAGAAATTCGAATACTTGAGATGCTCTTTGCGGCGTGCTGGGATTGGCGTTCATGTAGGGGCTATGATAACTCGTCTTGTTGAATTCACCGTCTTGCATGTCTTGGGAAATATCGCCAATCGTGCTGACTTCAACTTCCATAGATGAGATGGCGGGGTTGTCGAAGGTGCTGATTGAGACATCTCCGTCAGTGTTGAAGGATGCCTCGGGCTTCAAAGGCTGGGTATAGAAGTGAGGCGTAGTTGGCGTTTGGATTGCGATGGAGGATGTCGACGATGCGGCGTCGGTTTCACTGTTGGGGAGAAAATAAGCCTTAGTATGAGCTTAATTATTAGAGATGAAGGGGCAGAACATACGCTAAAAATCGTTCAGCCCAAGAAATATCGCCTTCTCCGCTGCCACTCTCATTCCCGTCGTGAGAGTAAAGGCTTGGTGGGGCACCCAGCAGCTGACGCAATGTGGACCCGTTGCGACGCACCTGCGCACGTCCTTCTTTTGCAGGCTCCGACCTTCGAGCGGGGCTATCATTGGAAAACGCGTCGGCTGCAACTTTACCATGCTCGTCGTACAATTCTAGCAGGCTAGCAACGGAGGGATCAGAACGCAACCTCAGAACGCGGCTGTCTTCTGCCAGTAAAGAAGAGCGTTTGTCGTCCGGTTTTGTCTTTTTAGTAGGAGAACTGTTGGTGGTCGGAACAGGGGGGATTTCCGTCGAGGTATGTCGTCTGCGTTTGTGCACCGTCACATTGTATGTTCCTCGCTGGCTTATGGTCGTGCTCGCCAAACTGACCGCCGATGAACCTGGAGTCTGAATAACCTGATTTATCGGATGAGCTATGCGGAAGGTTTATCAGTTATAACAGTATCGATTAACCCTTGATATTATAGACTTACGCAAAGGCGGTAAGGTCGCGTAGTTCAGCTCGGAACTTTCTGTAAACCGCGCTGAAGATGACCTGAGTAGACGACCTACTGCAGCCTCGTGCTCTTCCTCGTTATTGACCAAATTAGATGAGCTCGCTGCAGGCAATCCAGCCCAAGGCAACTCTGGGACAGGGACATTATGAACAATTGGAGGCCTCTCTTTTTTGTTTTTCTTGCTGCCCATAGAAAAGAGGCGTTTTAGGAGACCCATGATTAAGGACCGTCGTACAAAGGAGTGTGGTGAGCTTTACGCTTGGATCTGGCGAATGTGTCTCTCAAGTAGAACAAGAACTCTGCAACGAGGCAATTCGAACATGCGCCAAATATGTGCAAATCTCATTTACGCGCCAATGCACGTGAGTAATGGGCTCCGCTCGGCAGTCGGGACCGATCCCTGGACTGAACACCCACGGCACACGACCTTGACCGATTCTTCACGACAATATGCAGTCTCACATGGTCGAGAACATAGGCAGCACCGCCAGAGACTTCTGCATGCTTGAGCGAAACATCCTTTCGCATATCAAATTAGCCCTCTTGCTATCTCTGCTATCTTCCTCGCTCCTCCTCCAAGTTCGTCTAGTTCCAGAACAGGATCAACATGTGTCCAAGTCTTCTGGCATACCACTTGCATCCGTTGATTTTTTTGCCGCTTTGGCTGCTGTCGTCGGAGGCGTGTGGGAGTACTATAGTGGTTATTCTGACCTCCGACAAACGAGAGCATTTTTAATTGCAGTCAAGTAAGCCTTGTCAATTCAATTCTCAAGCTACTAGCTAGATGCATTGATCTTTTCCCAGACCCCATTTCTTTATCATAAGTACAGTTGTTGTTATTGTCTTTGCCACCTGCATCGTACTACTCGTTCAGGGGCAATGATTTACTACAGCATTCTCTCGTCGTTTCGATGGGCGTCGTTCGAGCAGTGCGTCCTATCCTTATCGCATTGCAATGTGCGCTTAATCATTCCAAACACCTTTTTAGATCGCTCCCACTCTCGTGTGTCCATCTCCAAAGCTAATACGCACCAGAAAGTCACGATGGCCCTACGTATTATTATCTCTCTTGCAGTTCGCCCCTGCCGCATAAGCTCAGCTAACCGCTGCTTCTTGTATCCGTGCCTTCATACGGCTCTATCGGGCGGACTCTCGGAAGGACTTTGATCTGTATATCCCATTGTAGTGCTCGGAATTTTGGATACCAGTGCATAGATCATGTGGATAGTCTCTCTCTCCAAATGATGGTTCACATGTTCCTAGTAATAATCGATGCGAGATCGTCAGTAAATATAATGCGGATGGTGTCGGCGTTCGGGGCCTTAAATTGGAACGTGGTCCGACGTCTTTATATAAACCCGAAAAGTATTTGGACGGAATCTTACGAGCTGTTTCCCCTCATTTCCATCCCTTACCATACACTTGCCTCCTTTTTACCTCCCTCCTTTTCTAATTGCACGACTCTGCCACGACTATACCGACTATGAAAATAACTCAAAAAATTGACAAATCCTCAAAAGAAGGCAAGATATGGTGGTCGTTCGAGTACTTTCCTCCACGGACTGCTCAGGTGGGTTGCTATAATCGCAATAAATATCTTTATAAGGCCATTAAGCCTTGAAAAATAAATTATAGGGTCTTCAAAATCTCCTGGATCGCATTGAGCGCATGCGCGCTTTGGGTCCAGAGTTCATAGATATCACTTGGTCAGTTTTCTCTCATATCACTCCTCTGCGCAGTTATTGGGACTCATATATACATCGTTTCAGGAATGCTGGAGGCCGTACATCCGACCTAACGTCGGAGATGGTGAAGACATGTCAGGGTCTAATTGGAATAGAGACCTGCATGCATCTCACATGCACCAACATGCCCAAGGAAAAAGTAGACATCGCTCTAGAAGTACGTTTCCCCGTTCGCGAACATTTGTGAAGTAGGCGAAAAGCTGACCTAACATCCCCGTTTCTGCAGGACGCAAAGCAGCATGGATGCCGGAACGTCCTCGCGCTGCGCGGCGACCCTCCACAGGGCAAGGACCAGTGGGAAGCTGTCGACGGTGGATTCGTGCACGGTATCGATCTCGTGAGACACATTCGCAGCAAGTACGGTGACTACTTCGACATCGCAGTCGCGGGCTTCCCCCAGCACATGAACCTCCCCGAAGAAGAGCGCAACAACGAGATTCGATGGCTGAAGGAAAAAATCGATGCGGGCGTCAGCTTCATCTTCACGCAGATGTTCTACGACGTCGATCTCTTCATCAGCTGGGTCAAGGCCATCCGCGAGGCGGGCATCACGATCCCCATTGTCCCTGGAATTGCGCCGATTCAGACATGGAACGGATTCCAGCGCGCGACGAGTCTTGCGAAGATCAACATCCCCCAGACTTTCCTGGACGCGCTGGAGCCTTACAAAAACAACGATGAGAAGGTCCGCGAGATCGGTACCAAGCTGGTGGCAGATATGTGCCGCAAGATCCTAGACGCCAATATTGGCATTCGTGGTCTCCACTTTTACACCATGAATCTGGAGAAGGGTACGAAGATGCTGCTTGAGGAGTTGAACCTCGTTCCAAGAATAGAGACCATTAAACCTCTTCCTTGGAGACAAGTATGTATCTTATCTCCTCAGATTTTTCTCTGTCTTCTCATGCTATCTCTGTATTCTAGTCTCTCACTCCCAACAGGCGTCAAGAAAACATTCGCCCCATTTTCTGGGCAAACAGGGCCAAATCCTATATTTCTCGTACCGAGAACTGGGATGAGTACCCTAACGGACGTTTTGGAGACTCGCGCAGTCCTGCGTACGGTGAATTGGATGGCTATGGGGTGTGGATAAAGCAATCGGTAAGTGTCTATTATTTTTAATGCTGACGTGTTACTCAAAATGTCGCCGTGCGTTAACAGAAGGAGGACGCCCTCAAGCTGTGGGGGCACCCAACGACATTTACAGATATCGCCTCCCTTTTTTCCCGCTTCTGTAGTAACGACTTGGCGGCGCTGCCATGGTCAGACCAACCACCATCCAGCGAGACGTCGGTCATCTCCAAATCGCTTGCACAGATCAACGAGCTCGGGTTCCTGACAATCAACTCGCAACCTGCAGTCAATGGAGCTCGAAGCGACGACAAGACATTCGGCTGGGGTCCGAGCAACGGCTATGTCTACCAGAAAGTGCGTATCTCTCATCTTCGGTACAGAAAAAGGGACTTTGCTTATCAATGCGAGAAATAGGCATACCTCGAGTTCTTCGTCAGTCCCACTCTCCTGTCTCTCCTCCTCACGCACATCGAGCGGGACCACAATATCACATATTATGTGATCAACAAGCGCGGAGACCTTCGCACCAACACGCATTCCGATGGTCCCAATGCTGTGACTTGGGGTGTTTTCCCAGGCAAGGAAATCATCCAGCCCACGATCGTGGAAGCAGTCAGCTTCATGGCGTGGAAGGTCAGTAATAGATTACAAATGATTAGATGCCCAACAAACATACTTATCAATTTTTTTCAGGATGAGGCCTTTGAACTGGGAACACAATGGTCTAAACTCTACGAGCACGATTCACCATCTCAGAAGCTTATCGCCGACTTCATGGAGACTTCCTTCCTCGTCAACGTTGTACACAATGATTTCCACGACCCGGACGCCATCTTCCGCCCCTTCTTCAAGGCTGGCGCTGAATATGCAGCCTTGAAATCCAAGTCGAACGCTGTCAACGGGCATTGACGTGTCGTTGGACCTACTTCTCATCTTTCTCTCGAAAAGCTTTCAAACTGACCTTGCTTTTTCTTGTTTCCTTCCTGCTTTTTATCAGTCACGGGTTCAACCCCCGTCACTCTGTAGCCATAGCTTTGGGTCTTTCTTTCTTGACATCGCTCATTTTTTTGTCCTCGTATCCTTCGCATTGCATATTCGCATCTTTTTTTGCGATCACATTTATCACGACACATTCATACTCATATACTCTGCATCAACTGCATTTATCATATAGATATCCCCACGCACATGGCACTAGTTATCACATAATGGAAATACACCTATCACTGCTTCAAAGTCCAATACAGAGATCTGCAATACAGCATTAGACTAGTAAAAGATTATGCCGGGCCAGGAGGGAAATCAGAGAAGAAGAAATCAGTGTTTGTCGGAGGAGGACCAGCCACAAGCCCGCTCGGAATCTCCACCATTTCGCCTGACAAATCTGTTTGAGAAAAAGAGGCAATTAACTATTGTACACTGACAGCGAAAAAAGGTGACCAACCAAGTAGTTTGATCTTGAGACCGATCTCAGTGAGAGCTTGCACAAAGCCAGCAGTCTCCTTCGACGACACATGCCCTCCATCTCTCCTCAGCATGTTCAGACCATCTGTCCAATCCGCCCAACGGGAAGAATCCGGTGCGATGAGGTCCGCCAAAGAGCCTTCATGGGCACTCAACAATGAAAATGAAAGCGGAGAGGGTACTGGATTAGAGTTCGAAGAAAATTCATTCTGGTCACGAAGAACGTTCGCCGGAGGAGCGCAAGTTGAACCAACTATTTCACTGATCAAAGAAAGGTCAATTCTTTCCGGAAGATCCTCAAGACCATTCCGAACAGGGAACTTGACAGCACTGTCGACATAATGCAAATATTTCTGACTAGTGTCCTGTGTATGATCGTGGTTAGCTTATGTCTTCCTCGGCGACGATTTGATTTACCAATCTCATGAAGCGCCACGGTCGAAGGGGTCTTCGATTGGCACCCTCTCGAGGGGTGGGCTGTGGGGTCGCATTGATGAACCATGCACCGTGTAATAGGCATTGAATACGTTGTTGTTTGACGAACTCGTAGGACTCTTTGTAAAGCTTGGAGCGTAAATTGCTAAGGGCAAAAAATGAGAATGGACGCTGTGGCGGAGGGAAGCATTGGCAACCTACCGCACGGGGATCTTGCTCAACAAATCATCCTCTAATTCCAACTGTTTCATTTGGCGATCTCTCACGACACGGTAATCGGATTCGAGGAAGTCGGCTTCAAGTTCATGCCATTCACGTGTGCTTTCTTTACGAAGGGCAAGTTTCACTCTGATGGAGACGAAGTGAGAATATAGACAACAATTTTTTTTTTGGAAATTCACGTACTGGCTGTGAACCAAAGCGACAATACGAGGGAAATCGTCCTTGGTGGCACCACTTTCACTCCACATTCGTATGAAGAAATGAGTAGCCAAGGAATGGACACGATGGAAATCTAGGAAGAAAGGTTGGAATGTTGTTGCCGTGGAGTCTATGTATCGTCTTTTCTTAAGTGCGAATCTTTTGTGCTTGAAAATGAAATCACATACACCCAGGAGCATATATTGCCCAATGCTCTGATAGTAATTCGACAACTTCGTTCGACGCTTTGGCTATTGGGCAACGCCGTTCTTCGGGTCTGCTTAGCTGCTCAAGGATTACCTGAAAGAAAAAAAAGATGAATAAATATTCCAGACGCGTAAAAAAAAAAATCTCCGACCTTGGGAAACTCTGGATCGCCTTCAATGAATTTCTTCTACAGTAATATTGATTGCTTAGAGTCGGCAAACTTCAATAAAATCAAACCACTCACCAAGCATTCCAAGCCAAGTACGCCTACTTCACTAAACTCTTCCAGTATATCCTCCGTGTCGAAGCCAATCTTACGCCATTTCAAGACTTGTCCGTTTGAGTCGAGTTCTTCCTTCAATTTCGTGGCTTCCCATAGAGATTGAAGGATAGCGGCATGCTTCTCGTCCTCTTCTGGATCCACCAACGTGATTTTCTTCCGGTAAGTAACTCGAACAATGTTGGCCTGGAAGTCCATGCATGACGTTAAGTCGTCGATGTTGTGCACAGACATCAATCGCTGAAGTAGAGAAACTGTCGAATAGAAACTTTAGATAGGAAGATCATGAAACCTACCACGACGGCCTTCCTAACATTTAACCTTTCGAGCTCTGCAATAAATTCTTCCCAGCTATCATCGCTGGCATGCGCAAGGAGGGAATTTATAAGCATCATGCTACCATTTAATCAAGCCGTCAACTTGTGCATTGTTTAATGGAGTCCTATGGAAGTGCGCACCTATACTGTGCCATGGCCATCTCTGCACTTCCCAGTCGATTAACCACAGTCTCCAATGAACCTCGCTCCTTCCTCATCTGAGTGAAAACCTTCTGAAAACCATAACGATATACGGAACCAGGAGGTATATTTGGCACAGCTCGGCTTGAGCTCGCTGCTGGTGGTCCTGGTAGACTACTGGGGTCGGCTTCGACAAGCTTCTTGAGGATAGCGGTTGCAGGACGACAAACATTGATGAGAGATTGCGGTGAGGCTAATATTCGCACCACCGTCAAGATAAATTCGTCGGTCAGATTTGCCCAGCCGTAATCTAATTCCATCAGATTTTGCATTGCCGTTAGCGCATACTAAAGTCTCTTCAGTGAGTAAGCGAAGGCGAAGGGAGGGCGACATACAGCCAGGGTGTGTCCGGAGCTTGTGGTTATGATGTTCACGAGTTCGTTCAGGCCATCGTGGTCCAGAAACTCGCGGGCAAATGCTTCTTCCTATAGGACGCGTAAGTATACCGCATGTGCTGGACAATCAAAGTGTCGTACCCTAATGAATTTTTGCAGGGAAAACACAGTTAACTTGATGTTCTTATCCGTCTTATTGCTCAGCTTTTGGGCAGTTTCTCTAGCTTCGCGTGCAGGAGCGTTAACGAGCCTGGAATAAGTGGTTAAGCCGTACTATGTACCTCTCATGCGCTACTGGTACGCAATTCAAAATTCAGACTCACTTCAAATTTGACCTGTTCCTAATCTTCTTTCGTAGGTTATCATTCGTCACCAACTCGTCGACCTCATCCCTCAGAGCAAAGTGCGATGGCGACTCCTTGATCTTCAAATTTACACATAATTGCTTGACGACGTCGTCAACGGTGAGAGTCGGATCGATACGTGTCCGAACAGTAAGGCCATCTACGGTTGTGACGTTGTTTGTTGGGACTAACGCGCCTGTCCTCGTTCCATTGCCATTGGTGGGGGCTGACGAGTTTAATGGACTTCGGGCTGCTGAAGGGGTGTGCCCAGAGTTGGACATGGGTATTGAAGGACGCGACGACTTGACTGAGAACCTTCGGAGCAGGAGCTATAGACCAGTAGGTGTTGCCTTGCTTTTGAGGATATAATGTGGGGGAATATGATACTAGTGGTAATAGCTAAAGAGGAATAGATTACAAGTAAAATACATGATTTCTAATTTGTTGATTCCCACATGTAAGGGGCTAGACTCACTCGTCACCAATGATAATTCGTGACTATTCCCCGCCGCTGATAATATATGATTGACAACAGACGCCTGGAAAGAGATAAAATGATTAGCACAGGAGATATTGAAACAAGGAGCGAATTGGAAGAGGGTCAGGAAAGCGTGAATGGCGTCTTCTGCAATCGACTTCTTGCGAAATCGACGCTCCGACTGACGTGCAAATTGTCGAACTAGATCATCATGCAAAGGATGTTGAATTAAACTCACTCAGAACAATTGTTGAACTATGGGGATATGAGGACAGCAGGAAGGGTATCTGAAAGAGTCCGCGAATTTCGATGGAAATTTATAAAGGCTTGTCGTGGGAACATCTATGCCAATCACGTGAGTGTCCACGTGGCAGAATAAGCGCTCGCGCGACGACGCGCCGTAATCTTCAACTCGGACCAGTGAGACACAAATGAGCACGCAGAAAACTTCAAGGTACTGAGCTCACACTGTTCTAGTTGATATTGTCTTGAATTGCAGTCACAAATACATGGATGTTGCATAAATGCATATGGCGCTCGTTGCTGATTCGCCGTGCACGTTTGGTCCGCGTCACTAGTGGCAATCGCCACTGAATGAACATACAAAGGACAAGAAAATTAATCCTATCTGTAATAGTACTGAAGTAGTTATTATTGTGTCCGTTATTAGAATTGTGTATCCAAAAAGCTATTTATCTATGTTCGATCAAGGTGTCCATAGCCCATTGTAAGAACGGACTTAAAACTACACATAAAGTAATGGTGTTACAAACAGATGAGGGTTCAAACGTTCACAGGTCGTAAGGGTATCCATGGTCATAACTGCCTACGAGTGGCGGATTTATTGTTGGTAGCGATAGTGTTGGGGCTGGATTCATGGTGCTTCTTCGCCTCGCCGTAAGAACAATAAAGTCGGGAGAGATGAACGAGTTTCGAGGCTGCTTGCGAGTTGTTCGCGTAACAAATTTCCACACACGAACGACACGACGCTCGAACTGTCTTCCAAAAGAAACACGGGGGCGCGGTGCCGCACTACAGGTGCTCATGAGATAAGGGGGCATCGCGGCGACGACAGAGAGAGGCATACCTTGGCTTTTCATCGGGCAAGGGCATGGACATGGAGAAGCGGGAGTCACGGTTCCGAACGACAGCGGACATTTTTTGAGATATGGACGGGGTATGAATTTTTCGCAGATAAAAAGGTTATGTCGTTGAGCCTCGAGAGAGTAGACCGGCTAGGAAGGAGGACCGTGGAGGGAATAGGTTGACAAAAATTAAGTAGATGCTGGCGCAAGAGGAAGAATTAAAAGTCTAGTAAGGGGTGTGGCGCAGAACCGGTATGTGGTGGTAGTACAGAGAGGCTGATCCAGATCGCACAGACTCAAAAAGATGAGAGGGCACTATATAGCCTTGTACCACCCTGAAGCGCAGCAAAACAATGCAATAGGCATTACGGCAGTTCGTATTGTGGGCCTTAAAGCGAGCGCTCCCGGGATGTCCAGTATGCAGAGTACAAAGGCGCGCTGATCTATAAAAGGATAGAAGTTGCCATAGTTGCCCCATTGTAGTATGCCCTTTGTGGGAGGAACAAGTGAGAAAGCACGAATCTCAACGGATAAAATAGTAACGGACACAATAAGATGGTCCAAAGAAATGTCAACCTCCTCTCGCCCGTTTGTGTGCAAGTTATGCGGTGGTAAATTTAGCGGCGGAGAACACAGCCCTAGCATACCACTTAATGCCGCAAGAAGTCGGCAGTTTCTCTAGGAAAACATTATTGTTGTTGCCTGACAGATATCTTCTGAGAGACTCGCCATTGAAGATATGCAATGGCAAGGTTCAACTTCACAATCCTTATGATCCCCTCAAGGCCAAATTCGCAATTCGAAACACAGAAGATTCAATTTTAGCCTGTTCTACTGGTTTGAAAATAATTACTAGTTTGTGATACTCAATTCATTAGCTAGCCGTCGTAGATAAGTTATAAATGAGAAACCAAATCTTGCCAAAATTAGTGACCCCGCGCGTCTTGAATAATTACATCGGCAGCCTTCTCAGAGATCATGAACACGGCCGACACGATGAAGAAGCTAGGGATCTTGGGGAACACACTCGCGTCAACGACACGGAGCCCATCCACACCCTTGACTCTGAACTTCGAGTCCAAAACCGACTTCGCATCATTGGCCGCGCCGATGGGAACCGTACAGCTCGCGTGATGTCCCCAAGCCTCGTCCTTGATCCACTGCTTGACTTGAGCCTCGGTTTGAGCGCTGGGGCCAGGAAACTCTTCCGTGATAGGACCGACAAACTGCTCCGCGGCCTTGAGCATCTTTCGAGTGAGCTGGATGGCTTCATAGGTAGCCTGCAAGTCCTGATCGCTACCAACGGTCCAGTAGTTAAAGTTGATCTGGGGCACGTCGCGTGGATCGCTCGAGGACAAGGTGACGGTACCGGCGTTGTTGCGAGCATGGGCTTTGAGGGAAAGCCATGTCCAGTGATGTGCATCAACGGCCGTGCGGTTTGACCAGCCGGGATAATAGCCTTTGAAGGGGGCTGGGATGCCGCTGGTGATGAGATCGGCCGCTGATGGATCAGCCACACTACTGGATTGGGTGAGAGCGAAAGCGAAGGTGTTGCCACCGTAGATGCCGCGGTCAGCCGCGTCGGTTTGATACTTGTGGAAGCACGCGTCGTCGGTGGTGTTTCCAAAGGTGCAGCCGTTCCAGACAGTGAAATCGGTGCTGGTGGACGCGATGACGCCAACTTCATATCTGTCCTGCATGTTGGTGCCGACTGCAGGCGCAGCGCGGACGACAGGGATGTTGTGGGCAGCAAGCTCGTCTCTGGGTCCGATACCAGACAGTTTCAGAAGTTGGGGTGTGTTGAACACACCACCGGAGATGATGACTTCGCGTGTGGCGAAAAAGGATCCCGACCCAGTGACAACACCGGAGGCAGCATTGGGATCCGCGCGATAGAGGTGCCTTCCGGTCTGGTATTCCACACCAATGGCACGCGGAACGGTAGAGTTATCGAAGATGATGCGAGTTACTAGAGTGTTGAGCTGAAGCTTAAGCTTGTAAACATTGGTGCCGTCTGCCTTGACAGCATTGGCGGTGTTGAGAAGGAAATCACGGTGGCTTGAGCGCGTCTTCGTACCATTGCTGATGGACAAGGGGACTTGATACAGTCCAGTGGTTGTGTCTCTGGAATGCGAAGCACTGTTAAGATCGAGCTTGGCAATTTGGGCGAGATTAGCGGCATTGGGCTGGGACAGTAAATTGCTAAAGAAGCTGCTTGTCGTCTTTCCGAGAGATACAGCGGCACTCTGGAGCATTCCGACAACGGTTGGGTCCTTGAAAAGAGGGCCAGGGTCGGAAACCGAGGAGTCGAGCCACCCTCCATAGCCATGACCAGCCGTGCCAGCGTTTGGAGGAAGATACTGGTTATTCTCGATTTTGGTCCAGTAACGTCGCATGTTAGTTGCGGACCATGACGAGTCTCCAGTGATGGTGGCGATGTTGTTCCAATCGCTCTCCGCAGGGTATATCAAAATCATTGCGTTGTGCTCTGCGCATCCACCGAGCGTGCCAGTGCGTGGGTAGAAAATTCCCAATGGCTTACTTCCGGCAGGAGGGTTGGGGCCAACCCAGAAACGCCCATCAGGCATCTTGTAGGTGAACTTGGAATCGCGTTGGGCGGTGGTAAGATCAGAGTAGTGATTGACGAAGAATTGCCAATGGATAGGGGTATATTCCGATGCCGCGCCTTGGAAGACTGGGGTTGTGACGACAACATCGTTGCCGTGATCCTCGCCAGCATCGATGAGGAGGACAGAATAACCAGCCCGGGCAAGGCGCGCAGCAAGTGGGCCACCACCAGGCCCAGAGCCGACAACGATGTAGTCGTATTGGGTAGAGGCAGCGTCAGCGCGTGATTTGAGGTAGGCGCCGTCGACGATGGGGCTTGACCTGATAATTATGCGGATTAGATCACAATGGAGTTAGCTAGGTAGACGTTGGGCTTACCCAATAGTCAACAGAAATGAGAAGAGGGATAGGCCTTTCAGATTAAGACGCATGATGGGAACACGTAAACTGATACACACATCAGTCAGTGAACCCAAAATCTGCATGAACTGAATGTAATACCTGTCGCTGCGATTAAAATGAAGGACTAGTGGTTCTGGTAGAAGAACTGCTTGTCGATGCCTGAACCGGCTTCATAGAGGGCCTTATATACTCTTCAAAATCCATATTCTACGCGCTCGAGAGATTATGCTGCATCATCATGCCATTCGAAAAGACAGCGAGCAGTAGAATATTGGCCTTGTGGTTTTCTGACATACCTCGGACAGGCCACAGCCGATCCGCATATCATCCAGAGTGACTTCAGGGCGCGTTTCTCGGTGGTTTCTTGAACATATGAGTGAGAAGAAGAGAGGCGGTCAACCCAAAAAGATAAAGTAGGACATAACGACCCGATGTCTAGCACACGGTTCCGCAATGAAGGCGATAAGAACCATCTAGTTCTGGCAGTAGCCGAGAATTGACAGGCACACATTCCAAAGTTGTGGCATGTGCGGAAGAAACACCAACGTGAACGCCTGTCATCCGGGCTGCTTTCCAACGTCGCCGATGCTGAAAATGGGGGTTTAGATGGCAGGAAGTTGAATGACGTGCAGCGATGAGGAATAAGCGCGTAATCTTTTGTTGGATCTGGCGGTGCCTGCAGAACGACGTATTCAGTTCTGAGGACTGTTGAAAGACTCGTAGAGCATGCGGCGGAAGGTTCCTACATGGTATGTGCATCAACATGAAGTCTTCTGCCAAGAGAAACGCGACCGAGGGTGTGTATTACAGACCGAAGAGCCAATATTGTGAATTACTCAGTGCATACATGAATTTGAGAACCAATAACTTTTGACATTCAGTGGATAGCAACCACTGGCGTTTTCTGATGACGTCGACGGTCGATTGCAGTGTTGCTGCTGGTGAAGACTGGCAGATGCAAATTTCATGGCTTCAGAAATGAGAGATCTACGCCATTTTTGGAGAACGAACGAGACTGGGACGATGGTGAAGGCCTGGTGAAGGCAGCTTGTGACAGAAGATGGAAAGGAAGACCAAGGTTCGGAATCCACGATGTGTCGCATTTAGACTCATGGCATGTGATCCAACCACAAAGCTTCTAAAATTGGACCGCAGATCAACGGAGATACACGGCGGGCAATCAACTGTCAAATCAGCCGGCCGGTTGTCCTGTCAAGTCATGAAAAGGTTACCTGTCAAATATATTTTTGGTCACAGTAGCTCATGTCACGATCCGACTACAATTTCACTACGCCGTCTTCAAAGTTGCTTCAAAGCTTCAATCACTGAATTCTGATCCAATGCAAAATGTCAAAAATTAAAATCTGAATGTGAACACTTCTGTTGCATACACATTAACAAAGGCTGGATGCGCGCGAAGTTCGACTGAATGTTTACTTTCCCCAGAAACTTCAATCTCTATGACAGTTACTGTACCAATACGACCAACGGCTTTTGTCACGCGTCACAGACTGGTTTGAGCTGAGCACTTTCGCTGATTTGTCACGCTCACAAATATTTTTGAGCACTTTCCGCCCACATTTTTCAAAAAATCTTTCGCAAACCGGAGTTTGTGTGTGCTTTTTGGCTAAAAATAACCCTTAAATTGAGCACTTTGGGGTCTTGTCACGCAAAAAAATTCGGATTGAGCCCATGAGCACTTGACCAAAATGTGTCACAAAATTTTTTGATCGAGCACTTGGTCGTATTGGTACAGTACTATATATTTGCGCTCTACCGGCATAAATACTGTCGTGCAAGAGCTAATTTCTCTTGCATGGATCCTCTTTAAATCTATCCAAATATGAAGCAATTTTGAGTACTTTGACATAGATAAATTGGGCTGCTGTGGAGGGTTGTAGTCAGAGCGTGACATGAGCTACTGTGACCAAAAATATATTTGACAGGTAACCTTTTCATGACTTGACAGGACAACCGGCTGGCCGATTTGACAGTTGATTGCCCGCCGTGTATATATGAGAAGGCACCGGAATCCCTCCACATGTGTGCCTGTCATCCCACCGAGGTTCGACTTATACATGAAATGCTGGACGATGCGTCCGCATTGTAGATAAGTGCTTTATGGATCGCTGATAGCTTTTTATGGTCTTTAAACTATTCAATTTTAAGATTGAGAGTTTTCACGAATCACAAGTTGCATGGCAGAATCTATCCAGGCGGGCAGGTCCTTCGAGGTGACACCTTCGAATTCGCGGTCAATTGTCTATTATTGCTGTTTTCTTGAATCGTCCCGGCTCGGCGCTATTAAGTTAGCAAGATATTGAGAAATCCAGAGACATAATAATCCTTTTTTTTTGCCGTCGCGCCAGGGTACAACATGCATCTAATCATATAACGGAGGAATTACATTGAAATCTCTGTATTATACAGCAAACAACATCTGAATATACACAGATCTGCCAGCAGATAGCGTTGCATACACGCCATGAGGCCGTCATACACCGAGTTACAAACCTTGACGCAAAGATTGACTTCGTACGTCAAACTTCAAGGTCTAGTATTTGTTGCGCCTCCACGCACTCCTTCGGATCCCTAAACACTCTCAAATACACATTTCCAGGCATCTGGGTGCGGGCCCTGTACACTCTCATCTGCAACTCGTATCTCTTCCTTTCCGCCCCCGAGAGCACTGGTCGTTTCCCATCCGATTCGATGCTCGAGGTGGAAGAGGTTGATTGCTGAGAGCGCGCAGACGCGGATGACCGTGTCGCGTTGAAGCTGCCTTGGGCAGAAGGCGGGTCGATGGGTTTGGGGGGTGTATCTGTGAATAATTTGGCGGATACGTGCGAGGCAATAGAGGGGAGGATGCGGTGCCGACCGTGACGGCTGTGGCTCTGATGGCTGTCTGGTGATTCCATACGAGCATAAGACAAAGGTGTGGGAGTAGCCAGGTTGTCTTCCGGTTCGCGGGTCAACTCGCTGTTGAAATATGATGTAACTGGCTCTCTGCGTTGATTCGTACTTGGACGCATAGTGTTATTTGAATCCAAGTTGGCGGGGTTCAGAGGCGATCCGGCAGCGGCACCGTAGTTATATTTCGAGGAAGAGAGGGTTGAAAGGGAGGTTGACGACGCGCCGCTATCGCTCCTGGGAATCAGAGGACCCTTTGCTCTTGTACCAGCATCATCAATCGCGTTCCATCCAGTTGGGTCGGCAAGTGGTTCAGTGCTTGAATCAGCGTCTCGAACGAAAACAGCAAGTATGCGGTCTGGTCTCTCGCGAGCTAGGCTAGACCACCAATGTGCGCGTGGTTAGCTTACAACGATGAAAACGAACGAACTTCACATACTCTGCGTAGAGTTCGAGGTCTTGTTCTCCGGTATCACCGATCAAGAAAAACCTAGAGTCTGGGAATGAGTCTAATATATCTACGACGCCAGCGCGTTTACGCGTCGCCGGTGCAGAGAGAAGTCCGCTGAATAATGAACGACCAGCATATGACCTCAATTTGATTGAACCTTAAAAAGAATATCAGCATGATGAGGGAATACGAGGAGGAATTGGGCCTCACCTGCTGGGATTTTGGATAACTCAAAGAATTCATTAAGCACAGGAAGATATTCGAAAGGACCGTTTGACTGTCGTCCGGGCCGTTAGACACGCATAAAAAAATAAAAAAAAGGCGTGCTTACCACATAGTGAAACCTAACACCTTTGTCCCACAAACGAGTGTACCACTCTCCCATCCCAGGTATAATGTTATCCTTCAGATCCTTGACGAAGACGTTGTGGAATACGGCACGAGTGCCCAAAGGAATTCCAGATAATTTGATGGTGTCGTCGACGTCAGAAATGACTCGTATTGGAGAATGGGTAATCGGAATGCGGGTCAGAGAAGCAAGCGGGGTAGTTTCTTGTGGCAATGAATTGGCTTCGAGAGGGTGCAGGGGGTCGCCCGCCAAAGGAAGGAGTCGCGCCACGACTAATAGATCGTGTTCCTTAATTGACTCTCCGAATGCAATTTGCAGTGCTTTTGGGTGGTGACATAGCTCCTCCCACTTGACCTTGAATTTGACTTGGAAGCTCCCATCGGCGCTTGTAGTAACGTCCTGATAGGCGAGAAGGCCATGCTCAATGTCCGGTGATATTTCCTCATCAATGCTTTCCTTCGAGTTCGCTCTTGGAGGTTCTACTTCGTCGTGATGTGGCGACGCAAATACAAGTAGTCGAACGGTACGGTTTGGGAGGACGGAGGACCAAAAAGGCTGGAGACGCCGTTCTAGATTGGCGTGAAGTTGCCTAATTACGTCGATTGACATGGCGGCATTAGAGCTGGATATGCCGGGAGGCGGTATCATGGTTTTCTCGGAACGTCCAGACGCTGGAAGGTCTTCAGTCGACGAAGATGGAGAAGATGTATTTGAATGTTCATCATCTGTGCCTGCCTTCGCTAGTCGTAGTTGCCTATCCAGATCCTCTGCGTCATAATCATCTGTGATTTCTGTTGGGCGTGGGGGTAGTGCAACCTTCGCCAGAAGCTCTTCGGTAGATGGTGTCAACTGAGCAAGCGATGACGTATTTGTCTGGACATCCCCAACAATTTCCACCAGCTTGGGAAGATACGCATATCCTACACAACGTTAAAAAGGATGTTATGAGCATGAGTCGAGCGCTTGCTTACCTTTTGCTAAGCGCATAAAGGCGCGCTGGGAACGACTCGCATTCTCAGGAGGGCGGTAACTGATAGCATATCCTGATACGAAGATTTCTAGTTCAAAAGGCCTTAAACCTGATTTACGGGAACATTAATTCAAATACAATGTGAAAGGAAACGTAGACGAACCATCTAGGGCGCTTGTTGGAGCGCGGGCGGGATACCTCCTCGTGGCCCATCCAGGGAACACATTGACCATTTCGGAATTTGAAGAACCACTGGGGTACATTCCCGACTTCCTCACTCTGATCTTCTGACCTGCCCAAGCTCTCCAACTTTGCGGTGTCTCGGGGTGCGGATGACCTTCATTACCATTGACATTGGGTCTTGAGCTTCTCCAACTTGAGGCAGATTCTTGGCTGCCCAGGTATCCTTTGAGAGAGAATATACGGGATTTTGCCGAGTTTATGTACCTCCATGACGAGGACATATCTTCGGCCATGGACGTTAGTGATTGAGAGCTAAATCTGGGTTATTTTTGGACGTACCGTGTGCAAAAGTTGGTGACAATTCTATGTGACTTCAATTTTGCGTAGTTTGCAATAATTTCGGCCGAGTATTTAGAATGCAGTCAGAAGAAGGGTAAACTATAAGTACAAGCCATTCAGCGCTGAGGGCCCGGATTGGAGTAGAAATGAGCTCCAAATTGTCCACAGGAGCGAACGCGGCAACAGAACGCGCACGGCTAAATGAATATCGGCAATTTCCGTGTCTACTTCGTACTCCGCTTGAAAAAGCTGGTCGGCAGAATTTACAAATGTGCCTCCCTGCATTTGTCCAAAGCCTCTCTGCGCGTATGCAGGCATCCTCGTCGAGGACGAAGGTCAGTCAGCCTCGCATATATCTTGGAGTCTCCATTATCACTAACCAACTAAGCATCTCACTTCCAGGTTTACAATATTCAGCAACTGATCGTCCATGAACTTCCTTGCTGCATGTACTAGGCGACTTCTCTCCAGCAAACGAGTGTGGCCCTTTGCGCGTCTTATCCAACGACCGCCCCGAATCAACTCTCTTGTTGCCTCGGCTATCTTGTCTTGTAGACATCACAGCACTGTATTCACAAAACTCCAATACCCAAGATACAAAGCCGACGATGAACACTTTATCAAGTTCACCAACAAACTCATATATGTGTTACGTTGTATGGCTGGACGCGAAATTGGACTCGAGAACAGAGAAGATGGATATGTATCGGTTAAACTTCTGGTAAATACAATTGCTCTTCGTTATAGACATTGATTTTTACAAATGTTTTTCTACTACAGTTAAGCCATCCTGAATTCCGGGATATTAACATGCCCGCATTGCAGAAGATTATCGACTCCGATATTAAGCATCGCTTCAGTCTGAAATACGATCCTACGAAAAAGGATGATTATTGGTGGATACGAGCAAGGAAATGGAATGTGTGTGATCTCTTCCATAGATATCCTCATCAAACTCATCAAAAAAATTGACTGCACAGGAGCCCTTCTATTACTTGAAACCTTTCCGAATGGATGTCCGAAAACCAGTCTCCCATGCTGTTTACCGAACCACTATTCAGGAATGGAATGGTCATATATGTGAGGTCGCTTTTATTTTGATTTACTTTTTGCATACGCTCAACCTGGCATTCAGCAAAAAACGGGATACCCAGATTGGATCGGGATTTTATTACGTTCGACTGCGGCATTTTTACGGAAAGCTATCTCAAAGGTGAACAAAACATTATTTATTCGGTCTGAATTGCTTATCATAGTCATCGACCTAGATATGAACAGCATAGATGAAGTCATCGTTGTCGTTGACGTCGAGGCTTGCATGAAAGCGGGACTTAGGTTCTATGTGCCTACCCCTCCACCTCAACCTACGGCTAAGCCTATACATCTGGTCACCACAGGCGATGAATACGGCTATATCCTGCCCCGATTTTTTGTTGATTCTGATAGGGTTCGAACACAAAAGACGGTTCTTTGGGGCAATCCAGATCCTGTGATGCAAACGGCCGTGATTTTGCCGCCAGAAGAAGTGGAAAAGCTTAAAAATCCACCAACATACCTTCGTCCCTTGGATCGGAACCTTGCTTATCATGTGCATTTTCCAATCACACAACGACCGCATCCGCGGACAATGGAAGAGGCGAAGGCAATACTTACAGTACCATAGGGTATTATTTATATGTATATTATTAATGCTGATATTTGATAGATTTAGATATCTGTTGCTACGAAAAAATTGCCGCCCAGCTGCGTTCCGCTCTATCCTCACAATTTATACAAACGTGAATGTGTTGATCTCTAATAACAAGCATGCTCAGGAGACGTTCTTTTTGTCGTTGTCTGAATTGTCGGCAACATGGGCTAAGCGACTTCTTGCTAATATGTGTGGCCCGTAGAAAAAAAGAATCTATGGGCATCAAATACTGCGTCTGTATCTAGTCCAAATCAACAGTAGCACAGGGAAAAGCTCACTATGGGTATTGGAATCATTGCCACCGCAGCACAGGCAAATAGGGAATTCGACCACCTGTAACCTAAAACATGGAACATTCTATCGGTGAAGAGCGGAAATATGGTGGCCATTATATTGCCTGTAGATTGGGATTTTTGCATCCAGCTGTAACGAAGAAATATCAACAAGCAACGTACGAAAGAGACTTTGGCCTGCTAGTGCTGAGGATGCATAAATTCCATAGCTGAATTGGCGTTATACTTGTATTTAAGGGACTTTATATTTGAGAAGCACTCACCAATCTGCTACATATATGAATACGGTCAGATATATGGTGAAAACAGCCCATATATAGACCTGGAGACAGTGAGCACCACACTTTTTCTAATTCAATGGTGTACTACGTACGATGAGCGCGATGACCAGGACCGCCCAGTGTACGGAGGGGAAAGACGACCATGCGAACATGAACATCGATGCTGGAAAGAGAAACGCAGCGACACAAGCGGAATACAATCTCGCCTGCGTTCCTCGTTGTGCCATATTTTTCCTAGAAACAATGCCGCTGAATAGAGGCCTGTCTTGAAAGGAAAATTCCGTACTTGTATAATTTTTCTTGGTACATGTTCGTAAAGAAACCCAGCAAGCCTCCCACACTGGAACTATGTCAATGACACCGAGTCATAAGAATAGATTTGAGTGACATACGCTATGGTCATATATACAGTCCCGATTTCCCCTTGATTGAAGCCATGTAGATCGCGGAAAACTCCTGGCATCGATCTCCAGAGAAGTTTTTAGTATTTAATTATCAATGCCAAAAAAAGTCAAAGAGTGTGGCGCACTGGATCATACAATAATAAGCACCCCAGGTAAATCCCGCCCAAAGCTACAGAGAATCACATCATTGATATGTCTTATTGAGCGAGCATTATATCACACACGCTAACAGCAAAAACCATTGGTTCCAAAAAGAGCATATCTGGTCAAAAATGGTAACAGAAATAATCAGACGGCGAATACAGAATTCCAGGATTCTGACTCACAGATAGGCCGCGTACAAGAGACATAAACCATTTTGCGAAGGGAAATCTTCCGCCCTTCTGGAACATATGGGAGATATCGTTGATCTCCGGTGACCTTGCGAAGGTGAGCAGCCATATTTCTTAGGACAACTGTGGATCTCGTTTCGTAAATGACACCGATTAACGCTAGCATATAAATGCCTCCAATTCTGAACGAGATCGAGATCAATCCTCGTCAATACCCAAACTTACGCAGAAATGTTAGAAACATACATGAGACTAATCCATTGAATCCATCGCCATTGAAGCGCTGGATTCATTTCAATCCATCCTCCGAAGGGACCTGCCACCCCATTCCCCGCAAAGGCGACAAACGCATAGAAAGACATAGGAAGTCCTCGTCTTAGGATACAATTAATCAGCATTTTGTAGAAACCAGAATGCTCTCAAATTACTCGTGTGGTGCCCATATGTCTGCAACCGTACCAGCTACCATGGTTGCACCTGTCGATCCGAAGGCACCTTGAAGGAATCGCGCCACCAAAGCAGTCTGTATATTGTGCGACCTATCCAAGGAACCATTCAGGCCTGCAGCAATTGAGGTCAAATACGGTAGAGTATACTTACAGTGCGACCATGACGTGCATCAGAAGGAACACTGTCATAGAGATATAGTATAACGGTTTGCGGCCAAATTCTTCGCTGAAAGAAGAACTGACAAGGGGAAGAATTCCAAAGCCAAGGCAATAAAGGCTGAGGCCCAATGTTGATTGAAACTGTGTTACGTTGAGGTCTCGGGTCATAGACAGATCGCCAAAGCTGAAAGATACCGCCGACATCGCTACCATAGGCATTTATCAGCCTCGCGTGGTAGACCTTTTGGAAGAAGGCTCACTTGCAAGGAAGGTAAAGAAAGACGCGACAAAGGTGATCGCCCATTTCCGTGTCTTGCTGAAGTTTATCGGATTTCTTGGGTCTGCATGTGCGAATGTAACCTGCGCATACGAAATTGTTAGGGCCAACAGATTTCATAGATGAAAGCACTATACAGTAAAGTTAACGTCGCTTTTCGAATCCGTACTAGTGACAGTGGAGGAGAATTTTTTTCCAGCGATATGCTCAACGTCGTCGATCTGGGGGCTTGACATGATATTCGATGAGTCCATTGAGGTATGTTCTTCGAGTTATTCGAGACACTATGTGCGAGGAATAGCGAAGGTCGAAATAGTAGTGAAGATACTATGTTGGGACAGCTGAAAGCGAGTTTTCTTACGAACGGGTAGTTATAAGCGCGCTACGAAAGTACCTACTTCTGGCAGGTCGTGTTATAATTCCAAACATTAGAAGAAAATAAGCTCTCGATTGTCGAGACGGAAGGCCTGATCCTGCAACAAAGCGTCATAAGTGGGCGGAGTTCACGATATGGCTGGCTGGAGATGATCCTGAGAGCAAGGACTCGGAAACGAGACGGAGGTTCACTCGTGTACGGCTCATATGCCTTTGTATCGTGCAATTACAACCCGGAAAGCCGTCGGAACGTTTGAGTTTTCCATCCTTTGAAGTTTCTCGAGGTACGCTCACAGGAGGATATCCACTTGCGATGACGCCGGCGATTTGGAGGTTGAAACTTTGAAAGAATTGGTGATCCGTCGGGAACGACACTATGTAGCATTCCGTCGGCTTCAGCGACCCGGATCCAGACACCTATATGGATGTTGGAAAGAAAAATATTCGCCAATCAGGTGGTTGCAGGAAAATCCAATTATTATTATCTGCAGACGAAGTTCCCAAACCTGTAAACGTTGCAGAGTTCTCTTCTGCATGTATAAAGATCAAAATTCCTCACCGGTCGCCCATACTCGTTCAACTCGAAAGGTGTGATAATCCCAAAAAAATTATTTATGTTAAAAAGCAGAGGAAATAGCGTTGAGTCGAGTCAGAGCGGCGAAAACCCCCATGCTGCGTGGCCCGCAAATGTCATAGCTAGGAGCCAGTGGCCTGCTCCGAACACCTAGGGACCTCCGCGGAGATCAAACTCCTAGTTGTTGAAGTCCGTTCACGGAGAATTCATAAAAGATTTATCCAACAAAATTCTTCGCCATTAGCATAATCCTATAAAGGCAGATCCACGCACTCGAATGACCTGAGAAGATCGCAAGTCTGCAGGGATGTCGATATTTTTCAAGAACAATTCTACCTGCTTCATCGCCGATTCCGCGTTAAACCAGGAAAGTAAGGCATTCCGATAAGACGAGTTAACGTCCGTTTTCCTGATCCTCTTCAGAAAGTTTTGGCTCTCTTTGAATTGTCCTTTCGTGCTGGGCTTATAACCTTCTCTAATCAAGGAGCCAGTTAATTCGTTCCATTCGTCTTCCTGAAGAGTGACAAGGGCGTCTATTCTGCCCCAGACACTTTCGACTCGTTTTATCCACTTTTCGCCCCCATAATCGTCTGCAATGGATTCTAGAGATCGTGAATAATTCTTTCGATGGGCTGACATCCTCTCTGAGACCACAGTCGTTTTGAAGTTGTGAATTTTCGATCGATGGCCAAGGTACACCTCAAGGATCACCGCATTCGAGGGAGGTTGTAACGTAGGTGAGATTGAAAGGATCCTGGGCATGGATTGCGTAAAGGAGTACCCGATGGCCTGTAGATAGCTATCAAACTTGACTTTAATTCGCTGGGGATGTTCGTCGTGTGGAGTTCTCCAAAACTTCACTACAAAGCCTTCTTCGTTCTCAAAATTGAGCTTGCTTAGTTCTCTGGGGTCAACAGTGGAGGCATGATGAACTTTTGGTCGAGGGAAAGGAAAGACACTCCAGTCAAAATCGGGAGGGGGCTCTTTGCCATCTTTCGCTACAACAGAAAGAAGCACCAAGTCCACGGTCTTGTAGACGATTTTGATTGGCATCTTGGGGTCGACGAGCTCAAAGACGTAGGTCTTGCTCTTGTCGAGACGCTCCAGGATCCGAGGATACTTTTCGTTTAAGATTTTAAGTGCCGAGGCTGTGTGAGGGCTGTCGAAAGAGGATCTGCTAACCATCATCCACTGATTCTGGTACCAAAAGAGGCTGATGATGCTGCCATCGATCTTTTCCTCTATTGCGAAGGCATATTCACTACCAACGGGCTTATAAGCAAGTTTTTCGTGATAATTGAAGAATTTTGAAAAGCTTCTGGAAACGACCTTCCCTGTTCGCCTCTCTGTCACGAGAGTTCTTGCAGCTATAGCGAAAGGATTCCACTTCTGATGCAAAAAAGCGCGTTTGGTGTAATTGTGAATGGAAAGAGGGAGCGTGGGGTGGTTTTTCGTGGTGATCAAGGCAGACCATTTGCTTTCAGGTCGTTGGGAAGCATATTGCTCCAGCAATTTGGGGTCGATAACGAACGATCTCAGAGGATCATGAGGCCCAATATCATCCATGGAAAAATATGCCGGAAGGGAGTAGAGATCTCAAATATGGCCCAACGAGTCGGAAAACAGTAGTCCCTCCAGCATCGACTTTGGCAGTCCTTTTGACAGCAACTCCCACAATCAATCCGTTCATCACGCTGCACATGTCGTTTCGTTAGTCTTAATATAACTTCAGTCTTGAAAGAGTCTTGCTACTCAACGTGAACTTCTAAGTATCCTTGACAAAGGATAAATACATATGACAAGCACCAGGAGCCATATCGAGGATTTCGTTGGATTTGAGGTAAGAAGCAAGCCACAAATGTCCAACTGATCTTTTGGACGTAGAGGTTCAAGCTAAAGTAGGTTAAAGTTTGGCAAGAGTCCATATTGATAATAGCGCCAATATTATTTGCCAGCGCCAAAGTCTAGCCAAATATCCAACTCCTACCAAATGGCCCAGGCCTCGTGCACCATAGCGTCCAAACAACGACGACGAAGGGCTCAGGACTCCAGAATGGACCAGATTATTCGATATCGATGTACTCGATGGGACTGGGTAGTGGTGTGAAGGTTTCAAATACGGTTATTACGGGTGCATCGTTCACCTCCGGCACCCATTCCCTGACTTGATCCTCCACCACCACCAAGAACCCTCTATCTTTGCTGGACATTCGCAACAGCTGCAAAATGACCACCCGCACCCCCTCGATTCCGATGCGCCAGCGAGTGGAACAGTATATCAACAATCTCCAGGAGGAGATTGTTGGTGCATTCGAGACACTGGATCCTGAAGCGCCTTTGTTCAAGCGCGATTCCTGGGTACGTGCCCAGGGAGGCATTGGCAAATCGTGTGTTTTTGCATCTCCTCCAGACGATGGTGTTACTATATTGCCCTCAGCCCGCCAAACCGTCCTCGAGAAAGCAGGGGTTAACATCTCTGTCGTCCATGGAATACTCCCTCCCCCAGCAATCAAGCAGATGCGCGCCGATCACAACTCTATGCCTTTACCCGACAGGCCAGAAGGTTTACCTTTCTTTGCCGCCGGCCTGAGCTTGGTTATCCATCCCCGCAACCCTCACGCCCCTACCTCCCATGCTAACTATCGCTACTTTGAAATTACGGAACCAAGCGATGGATCTAATCCGGACGACGAGGATCAACCCAAGGTACTCGCATGGTGGTTCGGTGGTGGTTCGGACTTGACGCCATCATACCTGTACGAAGAGGACGCTATGCATTTCCATTCTACGATAAAGAACGCCTGCGATAAACACGGCGCCCAGCTGTATTCGACCTTCAAAAAATGGTGCGACGAGTACTTTTGGATCCCTCACCGTGGCGAATCTCGAGGAGTTGGAGGACTTTTTTTCGACGATCTCAACGAAGGCCCGCATCTGCGTCTACCAAGCCCAGCGAGTGAAGTCAAGCGTCCCGTTACGCCTGACGAGATCTTTGCGTTCATCAAGGACCTAGGCGATGCCTTTGTCCCTTCATATCTTCCTATTCTCAAGATCCGCCATTCTATCCCCTACACTCCCCATGAACGACGCTGGCAACTCATCCGCAGAGGACGATACGTCGAGTTCAACTTGGTCTACGACCGAGGCACTAAATTTGGCCTCATGACTCCAGGAGCAAGAATCGAAAGCATTTTGATGAGCCTGCCGGAGACTGCACGATGGGAGTATATGACTGATATGGGCGCAGAGGGCACCGAAGAGGGAAAGCTGATGGCTGTATTGAGGGAACCTAGGGCTTGGGTATCCTAGGATTTCAAGCTAATTAAACTTTGCTGATTTATATATCTCGCTATTTCTCCACTCACCGAATCACAAATTTTTCGAGATACGAAGGGGCCGGGGATGATGTTATTCTCGGAAAAGAATCGGAAAATAATTCGAAACAGGAAGGAACGAAAGAATTTAACAAGGTTCTCACTTGTAACAGTGTAGTCGACGTTCCATGTCCCATATGTAGGGTTTACTTGACTCCTTATTGCTTAACCAATGCTTGACCGAATTTTAGTTCACTAGACTCTAGAGCCCTGCGCAGCGGACGTGCAGTATTGAAACTCCGCTATGCTTACTACAAATGGCCCACATTTCCATGACATTCTTGTAACCTCCGAGTCAGAAATGCAGAAATAGTTGATGATACGAAGTCGATCAACCTGAAGCGCTCTTTTTACTCCCCTTCCTCATGCACGCTGGTCTATTGACTCGTTTGGATGTAAATTCTTCAATATCGATCGCGTACACTCATGCTACATACCTGCATAACTCATCGAAATGATCCCGGAACCCCCAATTCTCAGCCTGCCTACTGAACTCCTGTTGCTAGTTTTGTATATTTTAGATATTCCGGACATCATGAGTGTTCGTCAGGTGAGCATTGGACACTTCTCTACAGATCGAACGATCCTTACGACGATTAGACATGCAGGTTCCTTTGTAAAGTTACATATGAACGATCCATCTGGATGAAATTTCTCCAAGAACAAGAGACATATCTTCCACTTCCTCCCGAGATTCTCCACACATATCGTCACGAAGACAAACATCTACATGTTTATCCTGATGCTACGATTGAATCAGTTGTCACAAATTCTGCACACTTGTCAAATATGTGGCATCGTCCCCGCTCAGCTGTATCGTATAGGTTGGAACGAAGGGAAACCGGTAAAACGTTTATGGGAATGAAATTGTTCTTAGATCGATGGTTACTGCTCATATATTACGAAGGTGCCGCGTATCTTTATGATATCCAACCCATTCACTGGCCGCAACCTTTCACTGGACTTGTATTCAGTTCTACGGGGAAAACGAATCAGAGCAACTATCCCATCCTTCGTGCTGAACTTTTCCTGGAATCAGGTCTTTGGATAACCCATGTCGCTGCAGTTGACTCTACCAGTCAAACACTCTTCCTCGCCTTATCACGTTCTGCACCGTTAGTCTTTCTTTTTTAATCTACTACCAGCCATAAACTGTCAGACTGATACTGTTGAATAAGGCCACATATGGTGCAAATATACAAGGTGGATCTACTGCAGCTTGCTTCCAATTCAGCTTTTGTCCCCAGTGCATTTCGACTGGCCAAATCTATATCATTGCCTCTCTACAAAGTGATTCGAGCGATAGAGCCAGTGCAACACTTGATCGCCTTATCAACGTCGGGCACTGTGGAATTGATCAACTGGGATGAATGGTGCATCAACATGGACGATAACACGAATAGGAAGATAATCAGAGTAAATCCAGGTGAATTAGACGATAACTTGGTATGTGGGTACATTTCTTGATCAATATACGCGAACTCAACTACTCCGTTTAAGTTCAATGGGATCGTTGCAGTCCACTTTCTAGGACCTTATATCCTCATATTTAGGACCCGATCCTTGGAAATTCACGAACATCTTCCTATTCTCAATTGTTGTGCTGGATCTGGCTCTACTCCTCTGCTCAAGCACGATTTTCAGATGACCTACCGCGATGTGTCGTTTTCTCAAACGACGACTTCTTGGGATCCCACTTCTGAAATGGAGACATACGAAACAACCCTCTTCGCATATGACGTTATTCAAGGATTATTCCATTACGTCGTCCGCTTACAAGCCTCTGCGTTCCGCGCAAACAAATTAACACCTTCACTTGAAGTTGTTTTGACTGGTGCATATCCTCTTGCACCTGGTCTTCATTGCCCTAGCCTATATGTGCCCCTTGCTTCCGAAGAAAAAATGGTTGATCCACACAATTCTTTCATGCCCATAACATATTCAGCGAACTTCACTCCTTCGCCTTCTCCCACTCCCACTTTTCCCCATACTCATGCTCGTGTGTCCGGGTCCTCATCGTCAGCTATACGCCTAAGTCATGGAGGGCAGTCTGAAGACGGCTCTCGGGGATTTTTGAGCACCCATGCTTTGGGCCCCCAGGGGAAACGTGGAATGTGGGTCGAGAGGAAGAGGTCAAGTACTTTGAGAGAAATCCAGGTCTGGAGTCACAACTCGCCTTCGTTTCTATCCTCCTACGAAGAGAAACTTTCTGCTAACAGCACCTCTGCTGTCGAAATACCAAGGAGAGTGGTTTATACACTATACTCTTATGATTTAAGAGGTAAGCTTTCTCATTCAATATAAATCTTTGTTAATTTTGTTAATTAGATGACATAACACACTGCACGTTCAGTGAACTCAATGGAGCCATCATTCTGGGACATCGTTCTGGGGCTGTTTCTATCCTCGAGCTTCCAGCCTAGGCAATTGTATACTACATCTAAATGTGCTCAAATACTTAACAGAATTAATCAGTGGGTTATTTTGGCATGATTCACCTCGCGCTTTTTGCCTCCCGCGTTCTCTTTACAAAAAATCAGCAGTTGTTTCTTGTATATGGCAATATGGTATACCTCGAGAAACTGGAGCTGCGAGTTGGCTACGAGTTAACTCTTCTGACTCCTCGGTACATTCAGTTTCGAGCATGGCAAGGCCGAAATCCTGAAAGATCTAATCAGATACCTTATAAGGTTATCAACTTCAATCGTGATTCGTGCAGTCCCGATTGTGCCTGATAAGACTGTTCCGAAACTCGAATTCTTATTTTTTGCAGTGTTCTTGCAAAACTTAGACTCTTACCATGGCACAACCTATTGGTGCGTAATTCCAACCTCCTACAAAAGACACACACATCGAAAGGTTGATAATGCAGCTTTGTTGTCTGTTTATGACAAGACCGATCTGCTAGATCTCGCGAAGGGTCTGCAAAGTGTTGGAGTTCGTCTCTTAGGTTCAGGAGGTACTGCCAAAAAGATCAGGGAGGCAGGCATTTCAATTGAGTGAGTATGTCATATATTTCAAGGAAAGTACCTCTCATTCTATCTCCAGGGATGTTTCGGACATTACCAAAGCCCCAGAAATGCTCGGAGGCAGAGTCAAAACGCTGCATCCTGCAGTTCATGGAGGTTATTTTATCCTTTTCGATTGGACAATCCTGGAGACTAAATTACTGCTACAGGTATTCTCGCTAGGAGCATTGATTCCGACGAGAAAGATCTCAAAGCTCAGGGAATCTCTCCCATCTCCATCGTCGTCTGCAATCTTTACCCATTCACGGAAACCATCTCCAAACCCGAATGCACACTCGCTGATGCCGTTGAAGAAATCGATATCGGAGGCGTCACCCTTCTCCGCGCGGCGGCTAAGAACCACGCGCGCGTATCAGTCCTGTCCGATCCCGCCGACTACAAGGAGTTCGTCGAGGCTTACACCAAAGGCCAAGGCGATGTGGGCCAGAACTTAAGGAGCAAGCTTGCCTTGAAGGCCTTCGAGATGACTTCCCAGTACGATGATGCTATCAGCGGTTACTTCAGGGAACAATACGCAAGCGCAGAATTGCCCGCAGACCAGCTGGCCGCGCCCGTACAACGTATGGCTCTCCGATATGGTGCCAACCCTCATCAGAAGCCAGCTCAAGCCTTCGTCACCCACGGAAAGCTTCCTTTCAAAGGTATATAAAAGATTAATCCACTCTTCCAAAACCTTGCTCACGAACGAATACCAGTCCTTTGCGGATCGCCCGGATACATCAATCTCCTCGACGCTCTCAACGCGTACGCCCTTGTCAAGGAATTGCAAGATGCTCTTGACCTCCCTGCTGCTGCTTCGTTCAAGCACGTCTCCCCTGCCGGTGCCGCTGTTGGCATTGAGTTGAATGAGACTGAGAAGAAGGTTTACGGTGTAGATGACCTCAAAGAGCCCCTGACACCTTTGGCATCTGCTTATGCTCGCGCTCGAGGTAAGTAACACAACGGTCGCTGAGTCCACACCGAAGTCATACCATCCACAGGTGCCGATCGTATGTCATCGTTTGGTGACTTTGTCGCTCTGTCCGCACCTTGCGACTTGGCCACTGCCAAGATCATTTCTCGTGAAGTATCGGACGGCATCATCGCGCCAGGATATTCTGTAGAGGCTCTGGATGTCCTTAGCAAGAAGAAAGCCGGAAAGTACTGCGTCCTCGAGGTGTGTTTAGTTTTGTTATCGATGACATTATCGACTCAAGTTTTCGGCAGATCGACCCCACGTTTGTTCCCGATGAAGTTGAGACCAAGCAGGTGTATGGTGTACACCTCCGCCAAAAGAGGAATGATAGCAAGGTCGACAGCAAGCTCTTCCAAAACATTGTTACCCAAAACAAGGAGGTATAAAATTTCGTTCTGAAATTCAAGGAAACAGCTAACTCGTGTATAGGCTCCTGCAGGCGCTATTACTGACCTGATTGTAGCCACCTTGGCGCTCAAGTATACCCAATCCAACAGTGTTGCGTACGCGTTCCATGGCTCCATCATCGGTATTGGTGCTGGCCAACAATCGCGTATCCATTGCACCCGTCTTGCAGGTGGCAAAGCCGACCTCTGGTGGCTCCGCCACCACCCCCGCGTCCTTGCCCTGCCATTCAAGAAAGGTGTCAAGCGGGCCGAAAAGGCAAATGCTATTGATCTCTATGTGTCCGGCGAAGTCCTCGAGGGTGGCGAGAAAAAGCACTGGGAGAGCTTGTTCGAAGGAACTGTTGAGCCTCTCTCTGAAGCTGAGAAGAAGGAATGGGCCGCGAAACTCGAAGGTGTTGCATGCTCAAGCGACGCGTTCTTCCCATTCCCCGACAACGTCCATCGTGCAAGGAAAAGTGGTGTGCGATACCTCGCTGCACCCAGCGGAAGCGTCATGGATGAGGAATGCATCAAGGCCGCCAATGAGCACGGCATGGTCTTCGCACACACTACGTTGAGGCTGTTCCACCATTAAAAATGACCCATGTGAGGGGATGAATGAGAGAAGTGTATATATAAATCTAAAGTGTCGTATTTTGTGTCGAATCTTTATGGTTTTCCTGCTTCGAAGATTTTCTTTCTTCCATCAAATCTTGTCCCCAATCCTGGACCTGTGAATGTTGGAGTTTGGGAATGCTGCTATCAAAAAATCCTTGCAAATTTGTACCGTGAGCCTTTTCGTATTCAAGGGCTAAATATGCGGTGTTAGCATTCTTTACAATGGAAGATCTAAATGAACATTACCTTGCGAAGCCATTTCAAAACGATCAAGATCTATACTCAAAGTTTAGTTTTCATGAGGAAAAGCCTCATCCATGAAATCATGAACATGCCTTTGACAAATTTGGCCTCGGGTGACTTTCCTTCTTCGTATTCCTATTGAATGGAGATAAATATTTTCTTTCATAAAACAAAATGATAGGGTACTCACCAGCCACAGAGAATTGATTTTTTGTGCAGCAGGACTCTCATGCAACATGTCGTGCACAAAATTGTGCATGGCTTCGGATTCCAGACGGTGCTTTTCCGCTTTTGGTATTCCTTCTCGGGGTGCGATGTCTCCTACTAAAAACCAGAAGGTACAAAATCAATATCTACGAGGTATGAGTTCGCACAGATGTTCATACCTTGAGCCTCAGCGAGATCATGAACTATGGCCATCATTACGCATCTACGACGCGCAGAGGCAGAAAGATTGTTATTCATCATGACTAGAGCGCCGACGATCATGGCACCAACTTGGAAATGTCAAGTTTCGAGTCTTCAGAAAGCATTGCGAGCATGGCCATTCGATACATATGATCGCAGATGCTGAGTCGCTTGGGTTAACTATTTGTCAAGGCAGAAATGAACTGGATGGGCTCACCTCTCCGGATTTGGAACCTATACGCCTTTAATACACTTCTTGGAGGCTTATTCTGCGTTCATACCTTGTGATCTACCCATCCCGTACGCTTTTGGGTCTGAATTTTGCTTGAATGATGAGAATGGCCTAGCGGTGTGTCAAAACTGGCCTTAAGTCTTTCAAGGACGTGGATAAACGCGAGCCTATCTTTGGCTGTGTCTCCGGTTGGTACGTATAGAGGTGGAAATACGCGCTTTGGGCCCGACGAGGTGCTGTCTTGCATGTTCGCTTCAGTTGAAGTCTCGAAGGTAATAGTATCGAGGAAAGCGTTACAGACAAGTCTTGGTGGCATGAACACTGCCGCATGAACTTGACACAACGGGCAAAAGTTGACTCGGTTAAACATGAACCGCCCTTAGGTCGGTTGGCTCACGGTTGACTCACGGTCGACGGATTATACACGTGTTAGTCGTCGCCTTCAGCAACTGTTCAATTAAATTTAATGTGCCCGTCTATAAATATTATGCTGCCAAACGTCGAATGATCCTGATAAGATACGTGATAAGATTGTCTTCTCTTTGTCCCCACCTCGTCGCTCAATGACTGCTGTGTTGTAGATGTTGATGGTTGGGGAGGTCTGCCCATATGGACATCTCGCGGGCCATCTGAGTGAGTACCAGGATTCTCTATGATGGCAAATTGGGATGGGGGGGAGTTCAAGAAAGTGAAAGTGAAAGAAAGCGCGCCACAGGCTCTACTGGGACACATGTTTCCGCCTCCAGCCTCATTGCACGACGCGTCAATTTCCCTTTGTCTCTGAACACGCGCGCCGTAAACATGTGACCGTTAAATGCTCATATCTGACTGGTAATCTAATCTCATGATATTCACGCATTTTTCATACTAACTAGCCTACCATGAGCCAACAGTGAGCCAACCGCGAGTCAACCGACCTAAGGGCGGTCCAAATTGGACCGCGTCAACTTTTGCCCGTTGTGTGAACACATTACGTTCCGTTCGGCATTCTCCGTAATGGTGTCAAGCGAGTCTGTTATTGGATCTTGACTATTCTCCAGCTCGACCTTGTCCAAGTACTTCATACTCTGAGAACGGTCCCAATTTTCTGAAGCCTTTGATGTTTGCTCAACCATGGGTATTTCAGGCTCCAACGATACTACTCAACTTGATCGGTGCTGAGCGCGGGTTTAGAGCCAGCGATCGGGTTCACGCTACCTTCTTGCTAAATTGGAAGCTACTCAAAGATGTGAACACCTTCTGCCGCTGAAGCTCATCCGTCGCGAAGCGTCCTGCAGTGATACGACTCTTTTCTTTCCTTCTTTCTTGCCTTTGAAACCCCGCAAGGCTCAACTTCGGCAACGCCATGAGCACCTTTTCAGAGAGGGGATGGCGAGAATACCACTCGCGACCCTCCTACGGTCGCATGCTATTGTCTAGTATACCAAGGCGATATGTCCGCCTTGCCGCCTCCTTGATATCCGCCGCTGTTCTCTGTTCATATACGGGAACTCTTGACTGGCAACCAAGCTCGACATGTGGAACGACTGCTACTGAGGCCAACGCATCGTTTCCTCAAGTGCGCGAGCCATCTGAAAACAATACCTCACCACCGCTATACGAAGTCTATCGAGACTACGAAGACCAAATTTTGGCCTACAATATCAAGAGTCAAAACGTCACAGCTGCAAGGTACATATACTTTGCAAACCACGCCTATGGGTCCGGTTGGGGGAATGTGTTGCAAGATATGGTTTTCGACTCGTTGCTCGCTTCAGAGGCAAATTTAGGGTGAATCATCTATGTTTTCTCGTTGTTTTATGGCTAATTCACCCTTCTTAGATTTGTATGGAATGATTATACTTGGAGTAAGGCAGGCGAATATTCAAATTTCAAAGGAAAGTTGATCCCCTCCAAGATTCCAATGTCAACAATGCTCTCAGGTATTTTTCTAGTTTGTTTTTTTATTTATCAGGAACGAATAATTTGTGGTTTTCCTTAGGCCACATCCTCGGACATCATTCACAAAGTTCTAGCAAATTTCTCCCTCGCTCTATCTCAAGAAGCGCATACGAAGTACTGTGTCCTCCTCATATACGTACCATCATCAACAGGAAATTCGTTGAAGCTCACTTCCACGAAAGAAAACCCTCGGCCGATCTTGAATGGTCTTCCGGAGAAGAAATTCTTCGGGCATGGACATCTTATCTCCGGACGCCAAACCTCATGGATTCCCAATGCATCGAAGTCGAAAAAGATACTCCAATGCCTTTTGATATCTGGTCAGAATGTCCGCTTTGCTCTGTGAATGATCAACTGAATACATGTCCATTACTGCAGGCTCTTTGGTTCAGCACGCATTCAGACTTTGTGGCCTCGGCTATCTCGTTCACCCGTCCTTACCCAATGGCATTGGTCTCCACTCATTCTGGATGCATTCAAGAAGAACATTAAGATTTTTGTCCCCGAAGAAGACATTTTGCGATATACTCGAGGCGGATTTTATGGACTATTCTGGAATTATTTCACCAATCTTCATAATTGGCTTCCATCACTGAAGGCCAGACATAGCAAGGACTCCCGTAATCCTCCTCCCAATGCATCGCATATTCCTTCGAGGGACTCATCCCCGAAACCATCTACTTCGTTTTGGGCCAACTTACCGCCGAATTCGTATCTTCTCCATGACTTTAAACCTCTTCCTGTTCTCGTACTTCATCTCCGTCGAGGTGACTTCGTAGAACATTGTTCAAGTCTCGCCGGATGGAAATCGACTTTCACAGGTTTCAATTCCTTCCCCGAGTTCCACAGGGACCGCTTCGATGTACCATGCATTGAATCGGTTGATTCCGTGTCCTCGCAAAATCACAACTGCAGTGACGCAGATGCAGGCGGCCCAGTAGTATCGTCGAAAGAAGATAATGATCGCATATATGCACAACACTGTCTTCCGGACGTTGCTCAGATAGTCCGAAAAGTACGCGATGTTTTACACGACTACGAGGATGCACTATGGGAGAATGAAAGGAGAGAACGCTCGTCTTCTCTTTCCTGGTGGAAGCAATGGAATAGTCCAACGGCATCTACGCATTTGCAAAAACCTATCGCATATAAGACCCTGAAGAAGATGTACATCATGACCAATGGCGATTCAACGTGGTTGGCCGAAGTCAAGCAAGCACTAATTGACGACGCGGCGCAGTCAATCATGTTGGAAGGGGACTGGGATTTTAGCTGGAAATGGGAAAACATCTCTACGAGTAGAGATCTTCAGCTAGGATGGGAGGAAAAACCTGTATCCCAAGCTTTGGACGCCTATGTTGCTCATCGAGCTGAAATCTTCATCGGGAACGGGGTATGCTCTCTGTTAAAATATGTATACGAACAGCGCTTTTACTCACTTTGCCCCATCTTTCCTGTTTGATAGTTCTCCAGTCTTACATCCAATATTGTCATGCTTCGCAAGCGGAATTCCATATTTGAAACTATTCAAACACGATTCTGGTAAATTAAGCGCCTGTGGGCGCTTGATTTCATCTGCCAAGCTTTTCATGACTGATCCGATCCTACATAGCAGAGCAAAAGAATTATAGATATGAACCTCCCTGCTTCGGATATCGTTCTTCTTGGTCATAAATGCAACTTGGACTAACGTGTAAATTATTTTACGGTATGACATTTATAATAATGACTTGGACTTCCTCATTTATTACTCTATTACTTCTACAATTTGAGGAATACTACTGTTCACTAGCTCCACCATTTCTGTTGGGAGCGTCAGGCTGCGGTCCCGCGCGCCCTGTATATCCCAATCCCCAATATCCCATTCGAAATAACTGTTAGAAAAATCCTCTTCCTCCTCTTCGTCATCGTTACCTGTATCACTATGGCTTTCAGCGTCTTCTTCACTTGAAGTGACTTCAGTGCTGCTAGGCTCCTCTGTAATTGCAACAGGACTCCAATCAAGAGGAGCCTTTAAATCATTGTCCCCTACCTCTGCGTCCAGTGCAGTAAATCGTCTCTGCAGTTCCTCGAAATCGGGCAGTTGATCGTATTGAAGGCTGCGACTGTAGTCCAGCAGGTAAGCGAATTCTGCAGGAAAGCCAGCACCGAGGGTGTCACCCGACGCTGCCGCTTTAAATGCACGGATACGCCTCATGCTATTTTTCACCGATTCGTGACGTGAGTCAGCAGTTCTCCAAGGCAGGTCACCGCGTAAGAGGAAAAAAGCGATGTAGGCGAGGGATTCAAGATCGTCGCGTGGCGCGAGGTCTAAAACATAATTAATCCATATATCTTATATTCAAATCGTTGGCCACACACCGATGCCATCATGAGCGTTAAGACTTGCCCAGTGAAGTGTCCCAATAACATGCTTTGACTCGCTCAATGGATCATACCTAGCTGGAGGTCCAGGTTTAAAGGGTCGAGAAATGCCATAGTCAATTAGACTAATGCGGGATTGGTCTGTTGAAGAACAGAGAACATTCTCAGGTTTAATATCCCGGTGAACGAAACCGCAATTGTGTACATGTTTCAGGGCGGAAAGCTATAACAGATTTGCGGAAGAATCAAAATTTTGTAAGATAAGTTTGACTGAATGCCGCATACCATCTGCAGAACAACACGAACAGCAGTTCCGACCGAAACAGGGCCACTAGTGCGTTCTTTGATGCTAGGACCTAGCAAATCCATCGCCAGATACTCGAAGTGGGGTAGTTGTCCATATCCATATAGCGCTGGGATTCCCGGGTGTCCCTGGAGAAGCTGAAGTACCCGGCTTTCATATTGGAGTAGAGGGCGCTTGACTCTCTGGGATACTCTTGATTTCTTGAGGGCGACTTGTTGGCCCGAGTTTGCCTCTACGGCTTGGAAGACGAGCCCCTGTGGTCAATGGTTTACGAACGCTGACATGATGAACACGACATAAAGATTATTTAAATGAGACTACCCACATATGCACCATGGCCAATAACTCGGGAAAGGCGGTACGTCTGGGTTGCGGGCATATATAGTACGCATGTACTACGATCTTATCTACAGCCTCGACTCTCATCTCATTAGCCGAAGCGCAAAATTCACACGCATATTGAAATTTGGTCAAGTGCAGTGCCAAACGACGCTGGCAACTCCTTTCTTGTAACACAAGACTCCGTAAATTCCCCTGATTGTCCCAACAGATGGGTAAATATTCTACAAAAGACCAACTTCAGGCTCGACTTAGAATTTGAAATTTGAAGCTCTGAAGGTTGAATACGCGCGCGCCAACTTGAACGCTGGACAGTGGGTACATACTATAGAGTAAAGTACCTATATATTTTTGAATATTCACCGTCAGAATCATTCATTTTATATATAAATCATGCCGGGAATTGTTACATTGAATAAAAAGCATTGCGCTACGGCTCATTGAATGCTTCAACCACCTTCCGGCGTACTGTTTTTAACGTACGTTTAAGCCAGCTCTCTTTCCTCGTCATGCTCAAAGGTCCCATTTTTCGTTCACCTTGGGAAAGAGCGCCTGTGAAATCAATTACAGGGAGTGGTGTATGAGTTAGATTGTTCGATGATAGTGGAACATTTAAGAGCGTATTTTTGGAACCCCCAGAATCGTTGTCTGTAGGCACTTCGAATCGCTTTTCAGTATTCGGGGCTTGGTTTGGTGCATAGGATGAACGACCGTCATTTTGTGGGGCGCTGGTAGGGCTGCACATTGGTACTGACAGGTGTTGCGTCGTTGGTGGAGCTTGTATTTGTCTGTGATGAACCTTCGGTACAAGTTCCTGTGGTTATGAGATTAAGAAAGCATGTTGGTAAACTCGGGATAACGCACCATTGCGCACTCCTCTACATTTCGACCTGATATTTTTACGTACGAATGGGTACCATTCAGATACGTTCGCGCGAGACTCTGAAATTTCTTCCAATCGATTTCACATTCTGCCAGAACCAGAGAGCCAGACAGTTCTTGATGCATTATATATTTTTTCAAATTAGACGTCCAAAATAGATATGCGGAAGAGAAGATTTAAAACGTACCTTTTATGATTAGGGACTGATTTTTAACTTTCCAGATGTTCCCCACGAATGAATCCATCTGGCTGAGGTAAATAGGAAAATCGTGGTCTGAGATTACATGCAGTAAAGTCCCCAAAGAACTCAAGATAGCCGAAGGCTGACATGGAGTAATTGAACTTGGATCATTTCCTTTTGCTGGCGCCGGCCATGTAATTGGAGACTTTGTGTAGAAGTGAGGATTTCGAGATATATCAAAGGTCATTTCGCCAACAGAAAGAGGGATCCGACTTGTCAATGTGTCCAAAGTGAGTCCGGAATTGACTTTATCTGAATAGGGCGGTAAGTATTGTGCTACACGCTTTCATGATTAAAGATCTCACATGGCACTACTAAATACGATTCCATTTGTTCAGGGAAATTTCGATTACTCCAAAACGATACCTTGAGTTCCATGGTTTTGCAACGGGCTTTAAATTGCTTTAACAATGCACTTCAATAAGTTAAAAGGCGCCAAAATAAAAACAGATCACACCTTAAACATATGCTTTATCTGGCCTTCGATAGTTGTTACCTTTTTTTCAGCAGCACAGTCATCGAAAGCCGCCTTTTTCAGCATTTCCTCCACCTCATCGTACCTGTGATGAAGAAAATGGAGCATATCAGCCGAATGTCAAAATTTAATACTGAATAACTATAGCAGCCCAATTATCGACAAACCTGATGCCCACTTGGTTGACATACTTTTGAATGTAATCTTCTATACAGGTTTGAGCTTCCTCGAGAGCACTTTGTGTTGCTGTACTGTGTATCCATGTTGTGTCGACATCAGTGCACTGCTAACAATTTGGAGGACGCTGAGAAATGCATTGTTTAATCTTAAAAACCAACATTATCAGAGGTCAGAAGGAAACGCACCTGCAAAATTCATCCATTTGCTCTTGATTGTCGACAGGGCCTTCTGTGTCGATCGGGGCCATTCGTCTCGAAATGCGTACCAGAGATACACTCTGGCAGAAGAACGGCCGCCGTGTCTTCAGAAGCTGAGCGGAAACGTCCCCAAAGAGCTCTGCCAATCCCATGCTAGGCGATGTTCAAACCTATTTGTATCAAAGATTGTCGTTGTTTTATACAATCCGTTGAATTAGAAAGCCTAACTGCGTGTCGTTCTTCGTCGGAACATATAAGAGGCGCTCAACAAAATGCAGAGCTCCTGCATGGCTAGAAAAACGTGTTACGACACGTTTATGGGATTAAATCTTGCCTCGACTCGATAATTTCACGTTGCTAACTTGAACGTCGATGAGGAGAACATAAGGATCGGAAATCGCATCCACATAGCTAACCAGTAATAAGATTCATCCATTAGATCGTCAAGATATCTAGAATATGACAAGCTCACTGTAGAGTAGGAAGGAAATGTTGTCGCAGTGGCTAACAGAGCAAATCGACGGAGATTATTCTTGAAAGCTTGAACTCGAGATGGGTGCAGCATGTTTTCGTCACATGTGCATACAATAGACCCTTGGCGTCTATTGGTATTCGAGTAGGAGAGTGAGAGATGATGCCAAAGCCTCGCGGAAACAGGATGGGATACCGGGCGGAGAAGATTAGGTTCCTCGAATTCAACGGCATTTGCGCAGCACTTGGGAACAAGCAAGGAACAAGTCACAAATTTTCTTACTCGGGCAAATCGGCTTCGGCTTCCAGACAGTATAGTAATCCTCGGCAAACGAAATCAATCACAAAAAAAAAATTCAGCACAAGGATGGCTTATGTATACATACAAAAACATCCGCATCACATTTAAACAATCCGTTCCAACACAATTGGCAGGCTAGGAGCTTCCTCGCCTAATACAACCGGTGCCACGATTTCGACCATTTCCCAGTTTATCTCCTTGTTGGAAAGAGTGAATCGGAACGACTCAATCAAAGTCAAAAGGACCACCTCTACAAGAAATCGTGAGGATGGCTCAGTGCAAGAATGTAAATAGAATGACGTACTCATTTCTAATTGAGAAAACTTGAAACCACTGTGAAAGGTCATATAAAGTCAGAGTACATATTTTATTCCATAATGCTGAATACCTACATGCATGCCCTACTACCACCGATGAACGTCATGCTAGAACGATAAGAATAATCAATGAAGGTGTGACATGAAGTGTTTCAAATGACCTACAGGTGGGAATAGACGCCCGGCAAGTGCGCCGCAGTCAAGGAGTCTGGGAGCGGATTCAACCATCTTTCAGGCTTGAATTCGTGAGCATCTGGTCCCCAAAGCTCCGGATTGCGATTAGACGCCATTATTCCAATAGTTATTTTCGTATCGTTGGGTACAAAGACCTCTGTGATCTCCCGGCCGTCAACTCCTTTGATCGGGGTGGACAGAGGCAGTATAATGTCCTTCCTTGCGCTGAAAAATATGATTGGTTTTCCAGTATACCGGAATGAATGAGGTAACAACATACATCCTTCTGACAAGTGGGACAGGGGAATGCCTGAATGCGAATAAGTACACGAGGTCGATAAGATTTCATTTGAAGGGGCAATACTCACAATCTGAGTGATTCTCGACAAAGGGCATCAAGATATGGCAACGCCACCAGCTTGTCATATGGTAAATCGCCACCTGTCTCCGCCTTGGCCTCTTTGATTTCTTGTCGAAGCTTATCCTGCATGTCTTGATGGATCGCAAGGAGATGCAAGGTACGCGACAATGCACTTGAGGTTGTATCCGTAGCTGCATACAGTAACGACCTTTACGCCAGTGGTTTGGTAAATTATTTAGAGCTAAGGTCTTAAACACTTACGACATCTGTCCCAATAACTCATCCTTGGTCAGGCTGTCTTCCTTGGACGCTGACATGTTGGCTTTCACTGGAAATTGTGATGAGTTAGTTGAGTCAGGAGATGATATGAGACGACCTACTCAAGATACTCATAATATCCTTCCCTCTCCCAACTTGTTTGGCCACAGATTCATCACCTTCAGCCAGTGCTTTTGTTTTCATATCGAAGATTTTGACACAAGTATCAGTCAGGATATCCACAATATCGCGTACATCGTGGACGTCTTTCCATGGGATTATGTCAATAACGAAGCGTCTGAATTTAGCACTACCAATCTTGGACAGAGGAGGAAGCAGGTAGGAGGTTGAGAGTCGTAGTTTTCCCCAAGCGAGCCTGCAGTTTGTGACGTTATAATTTTGGGATGAGAGAAGTGTAAGAGTAGAACTAACTCAAGGTTCTTTGCTGCCTTGCTATAGGGATGAGGTGCGGTGTCCGCGGTTAGTGGATCAAAGGAATACCCAATCCCACTTTCTCCTATCAGTTCTAATGCCGTACGCGACATCCAAGATAGAATATCGATCTAAAGAAGAAACGATGAGATTTTCAACATATCCTAGCGATAGAGTATGCACTTCTTTAGGCCCATCCGCCACTCGCGTTAACATCGCCTCCCGAAGCTATCAAACTTTTTTGAGAAAAGATTATCAACATCACAGCAGCAGGGCGCACTTTTTGTGTAACATCATAGAATATGGGCACTATTTTGTATGTTCGCGTCAGGGTGTAAGAACGTGAGGATGAGAAACGAAACGTACTCATGTCGCGCATGTGAGAGGTTGAAAAAACAGGATTCAGCATCTTTCTCTGCTTTCGATGTTGCTCCCCTACAGATGACCTGTGAATATATTGGACGCGTTGGATCGCATTGGACTCACCGAGAGTAGCCAGCAATCCTTCACCATAGACAACACCATTTCCTCTGAAAACATTTCGTCAGGACCATGACTTTCACCAAGACGTATATAGGACACACTGGATCCATTGTGGAGTTTCTTCATATATGTCTTGATCCTAATACAAGCTTTCTGGTGAGTATTTTGCATAATTCCCCAAGATATTCATTGACTAACTTTGAGGAAGATATGATGCATCGCCTTGGGATCAAATACGTAGAGTTCATTTTCCTAGATGCGAAAGTTGTAAGCAAGATTAAACCAATTTAAATTTCTTGAACATACCCCGAAGACTGCCTTAATCTTCATGACACCACCGTCTACGTGTAAATGGTTGAGATTGGAAAGAGGCGAAAGGTTCTGCATACTCACAAATTTCGGCAAGCTTTTTGTGGTAATCCCATCCATGGTTGTTGAAGAAACTGTCGAGAACGCCTTTCCTGCTTGTAAGAAACGGCCCCAGCATAGAAACATTCATGCAAACCTGTAAAGAACGATTCCGACGGAGGGCCTGGGATATTATCGAGAGCCGATTTGAAGAATTTGTCACGGAACAGAGACCATAGCGTATAGAGTGGCAGAGCTATTGAAAGCAGCGCTTTCACGAAGAAAAGCAAGGACATGGTGTTCTAGAGAGGTGGAGAGTACCGGTGTTCGCTGATGACAATCATGAGAAGATTGATCTATAATGGAACCTTCTCCTGATATCATCTCCCGAAGCAGGGCCACATGCCGTAAGTGCTTTGCTGAAAGGTGAGATAAGTTGAGGAGGTTGCTTGAGGTTGCATGATGCGGCATCAACTTAGTCCAGATCGCAGACGCTGTTGAATTGTCCTCGTCGGGATAGGAAAGCTTCGTGTTGCTTTTTGAGGCGTTGGCAAAGGGCGCTCGCGTTTATGTGTATCCATCACGATATCAGATATGTGAGCGGTAGCAGAAGGTGTGTGCAGTTCCCAGCTGGCAATTCAAGGCCCCGAGGATCAAAATAGGAACATACCGTTCATCAGACAAAAACAGCAATTCGCGACTGGACGCGCTTCAAGTTGTCTTCGGTCGAGATTCTGGAGCCAGTGGACTTCCAGGATAATATGTACAATAACGCGTCTGATACAGGCCCTGGCATCAGGAAGAGGGATCGTTCGATTGGTCTTTTGAGATCCCATCAAAATCTCCAAATTTGTCGCAAAAGCCCCGCCAACACTTGATTCGAGCACATGCCGCGAATGCCGTCCGTGCCGTTTGATGCGCCCGCACAAATGCTCCGATAATCCTGTTTAGGTACCGGTGAGTGACGTTCTCACGGATTGTAAAGGCCACAAAACATACTTTGAATCGCTGTTTCTATTCGAGGAAGCCCCTTCGGAATATTTGTTTATGATTAACGGATAGATCTTACATGTTTTCGTAGAATTTTGCAAAACTTTTGCGTCTCTGGTCTAACAGGAAGGAAGACAAGCATTACTTTGACTTACCGCGTACGTGGCGAGTGAATTAGCTGATTTTCTGCAGTGCTGCACTCAGAAGTGTCAAATCAATGTCAAATATTCGGCAGATTTCTCAATTCTGCATAGATTCTGTGAAGCCGATACATATTTGATAGAACCAACCAGATTTATTGAATATATACTACATTTTAACACTATGTTTACTGTTATTATCGTGCGGGTACGCCGCCATCACCAGAGTTCCCGGCCTGTATTCCTTTTCAAGCCCATAGGGTCGTTTTGATGGGATCTAAAAGACCAATCGAACTACCTCGCCGGGGACTTTGAACAGAAGGCAACCACATTTCATACTACTACAGATGCAACAGCCTATATAGGTTGAATGTTAGGGAGCAGTCTACCCTGCACGTATTGAGACCTATGCGCGCTCGACTACAATTGGTAGCTGAGGGCCTGCATCGTCTCCTAACACAACTGGAGACGTTATCCCAGTCATTCTCCAGAAAATGTCTTTCTTCGAAGGATAGAATCGGAATGATTCAATCAACACCGAAAGAACCACCTCTAAAGTTTGGGGAAAGTGAGATTCAATAGGTTTAAAGCAAATAAGACCGCAGACTTACTCATCTCCAACTGGGAGAATTTGAAACCACTACATAAGACGGATTTGGTTAAAATCGACAAATATGGTTAGTAAATATTTAGACGCACATGCAGGAACGACTGCCACTTATAAAAGTCAATCTAAATTTAGAAAATATCAGCGACATACGATACATGGACGTCTAGAAAAATCTTACAGATTCGAATAAACTCCCGGGATGCGAGCATTGGTCACACTATCGGGTAGTGGATTTAACCATCTTTCAGGCTTCCATTCCTCTGCGTCTGGTCCCCAAAGCTCAGGATTGCGGTTGCCAATCATGACTCCGACAGAAACATCTGTGTTTGCCGGAATATGGAGTTCACGAATTTCCTGTCCATCCAGCCCTTTGATTGGTGTGGTTATCGGAATAACAACGTCCTGGAGAGTCCTGTTATTGAAGTTAATTCCTCTCCAGCCCCAAGATAATATAAACAGGCGTACGTTCTCCTTACTATAGGAATTGGAGGATGTCTAGATGAACGTATTGGTGTGAATGGTCATCCGATCAAATGGAGAGTACATACAGTCTCAAAGTTTCTCGACAGATAGCATCGAGATACGGCAAAGAAAACAGTTCATCATATGCCAAGTCCCCGTCGTTCGCCTTTCGAGCCTCCCTGATCTCGTTTCGCAGCCTGTCTTGGGCATCTTGATTGTTCGAGAGCAAATGGAGTGTCCGAGACAGTGCAGTAGAAGTTGTATCCATTGCGGCAAATACCAGAGAACTTGAGATGGTTAAAACCCGTCAATAAACGAGCGGCATCGAACTTTGGGAATGCAACGCACGTCATCTGACCCAGCAATTCCGAGTCAGTCAAACTGTCTTCCTTGAAAGCAGCCATGTTCGCTCGCACTAATAGACACTTCAATTTCTCGTCACTGAATATGAATGATTTACCACTCACAGAGAATGCTCAAAAGATCTTTTCCTTGTCCAATCTGACGAGCCATAGCATCATCACCCTCCTTCAAAGCCTTCTTCTTAACCTTCAAAATGTCAACAGATGTGTTGTGAAGAACATCAACAATGGCCTTCAAATCTTGAACCTTCTTCATTGGAAGCATATCCACGACGAAGCGCCGGAACTTGGCTGGTCCGAGGGTGAAGAGCCAATTGAAATACGTGTTCACAAATCTTAGTCCAAACACGGCCGGTCTGTATAACGGCGTTGAAGTGCCACAGAATAATACAGAATAATATGAAGCACTCACACCAGATGCTTCGCGGCTAATGTATAATGATGTGGTGCATCGTCGTCCGTCAAGGGATCAAAAGAATGTCCGAGGCCACTCTGGCTGATTAATTCGAGCGCAGTTCTGGTCATCCACGACATCATATCAATCTAATAAATGTCAATATAGAACAAGTGATTGAAAGACAATGATGCACTTCTTGGGGTCCGTTATTGACTTTCTTGAGTATTGTATCGCGTAACTAGAATTAAAAAGTGAGTCTTCATTCAACTCCGCAAAACAGGAGAGCAGCGTACTTTATAAGTGACATCATAAAAGAGAGGAACTGAAACAAACGACACATCAATCGCCGCGACTAGGGATCATGGAACGTAGGGAGGCATAATACCCATTTCCCGCATGTGGACAATTGAGAAGACGGGATTTAACATCTTTCGCTGCTTGCGATGCTGATGACCTGGAATTGAACAACCAAAAGTGGACAATAAGTTCTGGGATACTCTCAGAAGGCGGCTCCAGACTGACCAATCGTCGCTAGAATCCCTTCACCAAATGTCAACCGATTCATACTGAAGAAGAGAGGACGGGTTCAACGGTGAGTAATCTCTGCAAACTATATTCACGCACGCAATGAATGCCGAAGGCTCAAATATTTTCTTGATCCTGCAATACAATGACCAAGTTTAGACACCAAGGTGGTTGAATAGAACTAGGCAGTCGGGTACTCGCCTTGACCAGGATGTGATGCAATGCCTTCGGATCAGATACATAGAGTTGGCTCTCCTAATTCGAGAAATGAGATACATGGAAAAGCACAGGTACGAAAACATGCACGTACGCCAAATAACGCGGTAATCTTAACGACACCACCATCTATAGAGAAGTAACACCATTACCGTTAGTCGCCAATCTCAAGAAGCAATTAAATCACTAGATCTCACATCTTTCAGCTATTTCTTTGTGGAAGCGCCAACCATTCGTATTGTAGAATTGGGGAAATGAGCCTATCAATCACATTTAGAAGAGGCAATACTAGCAATACTATTGTTACTCACCTCTCCAAAACGATTTTGCAGGTGGGCCCGGTATGTTGTCAAGTGGAGATCTCAGCACCCTGTGGCGCAGCACCTTCCAGAAACCCCAGAGCAGAGCGTATAAAACAGCAGCTTTCAAGAGAACGTCAAACATTTGAGGCTTAAAGCACCGTAAAATGTGTTAAGAGTGGAGAAAGACCTTAAATATTTAACTACCTGGCAGGTATGATCAGATGCCCGAGGCACGGTGGGAGAATTTCAGTATTCTTGCGGCGAAAGCACCATGCGACTGTTATCGCATCTTGAGAATGTCTGGCAGAGTCATCCGGTCAGTTTTATGAGAACCTTCTGACGTATAAGTTTGATTGTCTCGATGGATAGCCTCCCTTCTATTGCCGCCAAGCCAACAATAACAGGCCACTAGTGCTTTTGAGCCGCTCCTGGGCTTGCGTACTGCTGGCGTTTGCTCTCGCAATGGATGTCCGCGGAGAAAAACACAGAGCATGCAGACGACCGAATTTCTCAAGGCGTCCTGAGAGGTGTTAAGTGGCAGATAATCCAAGGAGGTAGTAGAAAGTGCTCCCGAGGTTTACAGTTCCACTAGCACACACCTAATTCGAGCGATGAGACCGCGGATTGAACACATAATAGAGTAAACGAAGCGGCGGTTCTTCTCTTGCCAGCAGGTAGTGGGAAGCAGCCATGATTACACATAAGTGATGACATTTACGGCTAGAGCTGGAGAGAAGCCTGACAGGAGGGTAACAATAACCCGTCTGGTGTACAGAATGAGAACACTGACGGGTTACTGCTGAGGTGAAAGTGAAAACTGCCACCAAACGTGAAGTTCAAGTTTAAACAACAGTCGCCGTGGAGCCGGAGCTCATCGATCATCGATCATCGGAAACGCGCGTGACCTATTGAATTGCAATCGGCGCTTAAATATCTTTGACGCAAATAATAAGCGCCGAGAAGGGTGATAACTTGAATTTCAACTCAAGTTTTGTGTTATACTCATGTAGGTTTTGGTGGATGATGTTACAATAATACAGACAGTATAGGGATGTGTTTTATGATGATTAGTTGGGTATGACAATGTCGGCTTCCCTCCGATGGCGATGGTCTCCTAGAACGGTTTGTCAGAATCCAAATTACCAAACTGACCACCCTTCGGAGTGGAAAATTACTGCAGAAAACGCCGGCTATGATTACTAATTCCACCCTAGAGGTCCTCATTGTCTATCTAAAGTTGAAATATTATTAATAAGAGAAGCTCATTATTGCTTAGTAGATTGAGGGAATTGGCATTCGCCTTGTCAGTAAATCATCATCATTCAAAGTACCATGGTACGCCGACGACAGTTAACCTTGGCCCCTCTTGTAATATAAATAAAAAAATTGGAGGCCTTCCAAAAAAAGTATGGATGCTTGGAATATCATTAGGCCGCAGAAAATCGCGGAATAAAAATAACTTGCAGAGGTACATGCATAACAGAACCCAGGGGACGGAGGTTCTCTATGTTTAAGCTGCTAGTATCTTGTCAGCAATGACTTCCATCCTCGGAATTCGCTTCTGAAAGAGTAGGGCGGCATTTTTAGGCATGATGCAAATGAAGACGTTTGTATCAATAGGACCGATAGCTTCAAGGACTCAGAAACATTGTATCCATGAGCATGATTGCAAACGCATCATTCGGTGGTCCAATACGGAGTACACTTGGAGTACACAGCAAATCGCTGAGAAGATTTCGAGGTCGACTTTTTTAGGATCGGCTAGGGGAAGTCTTTCAGTATCTTCTCTCCAAAACAATGTAAATAGACAGGTCATGCAGAGTGATGACACGACCGATTGGCCTCCCAATGATCGCCAACTCTAGCCACGTTGCCTGGCTTTTCGATGGTGGAACGTGCATCTGAACTTTCTTCCGAATGATTGTTTGAAGTGACGCCAGTGACGACTAGGACAGCGCTGTTTTCGCTGACCCTAAGAATTCAGTAGGCAGCGCTCAGCGTCTACTGTATAGATAGATGCACACCTTTGAAGAAGTTTGACTGTTTCTGGGAGCCCAAGGCAAGTGCGAGGGCACTAGGGTTTGGATCCGATCGAACCGTATCGAGTACTTGAATGTCGGTGGAGTTATTGTTCCTGCGGACGACGATGGAGGATGAGTTAGAATAAGTCTTCCGCGATCCACGGGCTGTCGTGCGTGGAGTCGAGGCGCTAACGATAGTAAGACCTTAGCACCCTTCTAGTATTGTCACATTGCAGAGGAATTAAAGTCTACATGACTCGGAGGGTGGCGAAATACTGTGAATGTATTCATGGCGGCTGTTCAGGCGCGTAGAAGTCAGAAAGTCTTGGATGGTATATTATCGCCACGAGTTCCACAGGGAGTTCGAGCATAGAATCAGTTTCGAGGGCGATTTGTTGGTCAAGCGAAAATTCTGGCTATGTAATTATATTCTCACGCTTGTTGACGGAGCATACAACACAGCAATGCTGTCATGGTTATGGCGCCTACTACCATCCTCATGTTCTCAACGAGTCGTCAAGTTCCACAAGGCTGTACTTTGGCCACGTTGTCTCTCTCCGAGTTCCTTTTCGAAAGCTGTGTCTCCCTGTAAAAGCGCTCTCAATTCTTCCAGATTTGGTCTACAATAGGCGGAGGAGTCAGATGGCGTCCAAGCACGAGTCAGGAAAGCGTAGAGCCAATATAGAAGTCGTCGCTTATCGGGCCCGTGGGCCACTGCCACTGCCCATCGATTGTAGCCGCCCTTGATTTATAAGGACAAAGAATTTCCGCCTCTATTTCCTAACTCTCCGTCGCCACCCCAATGGCCACTCCCCTCATCCTAGCCCAACAAGTTTTCTCCGCTCTCAGTAGCGGCTCGCTGCAAGCTGGGGGCTCCTCTCTATCAACATGCGGCAATGCAACGTCAATCAATGGAACTGTCTCTCAAGGCACCCCAGAGCCTGCCTTTCCAACAGATTTTTCTTCCTTGATGACCTTTTTGCTCTCGTTCTCTGCGCTGAGCAACTGGATTAAATTGGCGCTATTTGGAACTGCTCTGGAGAGCTGCAGGCGTTTTGCATTCTACATGTACTACAAAATTTACAACTCTATCTTTATAACGGCGCGCTTTGAAGAAGATGATTCGAGCTACGGTATGTTTTCTAATTGACAGCGTATACGTGAATACTGATGCTCTTTCACTAGATTGGATGATGATCTGGCTCTCCACTCAACCCTCTTGGAGTGAGTCATTAATTCTGAACTTTGTGGCAAATTTGTGTACTGACTGTCGTGTCCATTTTAAGAAACCGCTCGCGATGTTCAAATTAGCACGCGTACTTTCGGTTTAGTGTCTAGCGCCGTTATGATTGAAGGAGAAGAGGATGATGGGAGCGCAATCATGAACAGGACACGACAACTTGCATATCTTCCAGCAAGTTCATCGGTTCATTCCTTCTTCTACCAGAAGCACTGGGTTCGAGTAACCCGAGGCATCAGGGAAGGCTATTATGGTTGCCGTGAAGAAACTCTCGAGATTTGGTGTGTTTCAGTTCAAGTTTTACCTCCCTCACAAGAGCTCATTTTTGTTTGGCCTAGTATCATGGCCCTCAACCATCGCATTCTTAACTGCATCCTACTTGAGGCTAAGAAGACTTATCTGGCAGCTCAAGAACATATGATATCTGTCTATGTATCCGATATTTCCAACAACTGGCGTCACATTGCCTCTCGTCCCAAACGTCCTTTGAATTCGATTGTCTTGGATCCTGGTATCAAGGATTTGCTGATTGATGACGCCCGCGATTTCTTGCAGAGCAAGCCTTGGTACGCTGCTCGTGGCATTCCCTTCCGACGTGGCTATTTATTGGTACGTTACGTTATGACATTAACTGTCATTCGAAAATACTTATCGAAAGTCTTTCTTCGATAAAAATAGTATGGTGCACCTGGTTCCGGAAAGACTAGCATCATCCATAGTTTGGCCGGTGAACTTGGTCTCGACGTCTATGTTATTTCCCTTTCTCGTCTTGGGCTCGATGATACTGCTCTTGGAGATATCATATCTGAACTTCCTGGTGCGTCCTTCCGGCTCATTTTCCGTAAGATATATATCTGATCCATTTGGTTCGTTATGCAGAGAAATGCATTGCCCTTATGGAAGACATTGATGCTGCGTTCAACCAGACACTCAACCGCGACCTTGACCAGGAAGAGGAAACCCCTGATAAATCAAAGAAGGAAAACGAGTCGAAACGGAATAACCAGCCTCCTGCTCCTAACACCAGCCGGATTACACTCAGCGGTCTTCTGAACGCTCTTGACGGTGTTGGCGCGCAGGAAGGCCGCATCCTCTTCGCTACTACCAACAAATACTCCTCGCTTGATCCCGCTCTCTGCCGCCCTGGACGTATGGACATCCACATCGAGTTCAAGCTTGCAAGCCAGTACCAGGCAAGGGAACTGTACCGCTGCTTCTACCTCCCAGACTCCGAGCTCAATAAGGAAGCGAAAGAAGGCGAGGAGGAGGTGACCAATGAAAAGGGCGACGACTCTGGGTATTCATCGCCGATGAGAAAGAGAAGGTCGTTGAATCGTCTTCTACTCCTATCTACAAGGACAGCGTCAGCTTTAGTGGTTCGTCTCATCGTGCTCGTGCTCCCGAACTATCTCGCCGGAAAGTCGCTTCGCTTGCGGACCGCTTTGCTGCGACTATCCCTGAGCGCGAGTTCTCAATGGCAGCACTGCAAGGGTACTTGATGGCATATAAAGTTCGACCATTCGACGCAGTCAACGAAGCTCCTGCCTGGGTGGAGAAGGAACGCGCAGAGCGTGCCAGGAAAAATAAGACCACAGTTAAGACTATCCCTACCACTCCAGCATCTCCTTCAATACCCGAAGAAAAATCAACTGCAGTTGATGATACCAAAAAGGTTGAGCTGGATAACATCAAGGAACCTGAACTGGCCAAGGCAGAGACAACTTGATCATATCATCTGCTGGGTTGCACAGACTCGCAAACTGAACGTCTGTCCCTTTATGACCCTTACTTTCCCATCTTGTCTTCTAGATCCACTGCATATACGAACTACCATCAATGTATATTATCCAAATGTATCATAAATACCCGATAAATTGCTTGCGAATGGTATAATTTCTCGAGAATGAAGAGTGAAGGAAGTCGCAGTAGAATTAAGACTACAGTAGAAAGGGAGGAATGGCTTTCATTCAAAGCCTAAACGAAGCCGTCTTTCTTTATCGCGTTCCATTCGAGAGAGTTTGTCTTCTGCCTCTGTCAGGGTATCATCCCATGCGACAAACAGTTCCGACAGGGTATCCACCTACAGACATTTAGATGTCATTTTTTTGGAACAAAATGAATAACTTACATATGTTGCGTGTTTGTCCACCAATGCTGATATTCGAGTCTCAAGTTCTGACGCAAGTTTTGCGTCTTCTTTATGGGCTTTTAGAAGTGCTTGCAAACGAGGTTCTAATTTCTCGTACTCTAGAATAAAGTAAACAAACATAAGAGACTTTGAAGAGAAAGGTAGAAGCTCATCGCACCTGGTAGTTTTCCTGCTCCAGTGACGCCCTTCTTTTCTAGAGCATCTATCTCCAACATATCTCGGTCAGCGGCGCGTATATCAGGCTCCATCTCCGCCAGAAACGCGTTAATTTCTTCAGGAGACATCTTGTCGTATGTTGGTGGGTCCGGTAATATACCGGACAGGGCGAAGGAAGGTGTTAGAAGATGCGCATTCTGGTTATCTGAGGAACTAACATTTAGTAAAACATAAATATCTAAATTGAAGGGACGCACAGTTATCCATGAATCGCTTAAGACCTTCATTGTCCTCTACTGCTTTGTCTACCTTGCTCTGTACTGTTTCAGCAAGGCGCGTTAGAGTCTCTCCTGGCTTGAGGTGCGCTGTCGCAACGCCCGTATATTCCTTTAGTGCTTTCCCCTTTCGATCCTTGCCCATGTCCTGCTTCATCCCCAGGATCAAGGCTTCTAGCCATCTCAAACGCAGCTCCAGCGCTAAGACTGGGTCTACTTTGCCTGGTGCTTGATGCAAGCTTGCATCTTGCACGTTAGGCTGGTCTTTAGAGCCTGCGACGTCCATTGTGCTGATATCCTTATCGATGTCCTCAAATGCTACTTCCAGAGATTGTGAAATGGAGAAGACGCCCGTGTGTGAACCTCCAGTTGTTGATGGTGGAGAAGAAGACGGGGTGCTGTGCGCCGAAGTTGGGAGGTGAAGCCGATGGCGTTGAAAGTCGCCTAGAAACACGCTGCCGACTCTGTTTGAGGTCATAGACTGCGCTCAATCTGTGTGCGTAGATATTGTGTCCGTTCCGTTGCTCGTCGCGATATTGGCTTCGAGCGGGTATATATGAGGAGGTATCAGACGAATTGGGGCTCGCTCCCCAAAATATTGGCTGTCCCAGCCATACGCGGAACACACCGACTGACGCCTTCCGGAATCAGCAGAGAGATATCGATATGCGATCCAAAGATAGATTGTTTCGAACGTGCTTTACTTTTTTTCTGGCAGAATTTCTCCTCACAAAATTTGAGCTCGGTCGGGGTAACTGGTCTTACTATAGAGCATGTATGAACGGTATCTCTGCTTGGATTTCAGAAGGAGAACCGGCTAAAGCCGGACTTGAATGTGTGCTGTCCAATCTTCAGTTTGTTTTTTCTTTCGCACCACCACATACTTTGTACATCTGAACTCTGCGACGCGCCTGTCTTTTTCTTGGTTTACTTCTGCACACTCGCCTTCGTTTGAATATGAAAACATACAACAGCCCTCTAGTCGACGACAAAAATCCATGCTATTGCCCCACAATCCCTGCTACTGTGTATCTCAAATCGCTCCGTTGCAAGACGCGAAATGTTACGAAAACATCGCGTCATCATCTCCCTAATTTCTCCCCATCTTTTACGCGTGTGCTGGGAAGAGCATTCCGTGATAGCGAGGTGCAAGATGTCGAAAACGTCATGGGTTCTGATTGGATTCTTGACGGCTATTTCACCTCTGGACGTGACTGGTTCTCTAGCCCATTTTCTGCTCTAGAGGATTTGCCGCCTTACTCGCCTACTGAATCTGCCAAACTTCATCCCAAGCCTCCAGCTTTGGGCGCTCAAGAAGAATTCGCTCCAGTTTCTGCCCCACTTGGTGTCGGTCATAGCTTGAAACGAAAAGGATCTTCTAGTGACTTGAGGGCTCCTCCGAAATACGCTCGCTCTATACAGTCTGTGCATGATAGCTCTTTCGACATAGAACTTCGCCGGGAGAAGCTTCAATATAGCGATACGTTATCCTCGCCTCGACCTAAGGATCATGTCTTAATTGAACACGATCCGCCTAAGGACGACATCGGGCATTTGATTACAAGGCTGGACTATGCTCTCCCAGGAATCCGACTGAAGGAAAGGCTTCTGGCACTTCCGAATAATACTCCACAAGCGCTGATGGAATTTCTTGCCAGCAATGGTATTGTGTTCTGCACCTTCTTGACTTACGCTGACTGGTTGCTTCAGGTTACATCAATCAAGCTTCACTTGAAATTCTTTCTCAGTCTGCTGTTCAATCCATAAACTTAGCTCCTTCGTTGTACGAAGAAAATGGCCTAAATATCTATTCTCAGGCTACATACTCAGGTAGAAGATTGCATCATCATGATAATTTTTTCGTCTGACAAAGCTGACTTATGGGCTAGTCTTGGGAAAAACTGGCAACTTTTGTTCTCTTTCGGAGATCGTGTTTTCTGGAATTCAAATCCTAAACTCGGATATCCAGCACATACATCACCTACCGAAACTTTCCGTATTGCTTCTGGATGAAACTGGGATTACGAACGAGGCGTATGTGTATCCATGATTTTTAAAAAAAATGGCGAATGAGACTTATTCAGCTGTCATGCAGTGTCTTCCTTCTGGTATCTCTCAAACGCACCCTCATGCGGCTCTCTCTGCTGGCAAGGAACCCAGATATAAATGACGATGCTGTGCCAGCCATCCTCGTCTTATCCGAGCTTAACTTTTTGTCAGTTTTTGATACTAGCATTAGGATGACCGGAATCCGGCGCGTGGCAGAGACTATTCACAAAGAGAGACGTGTTTTGGATGTCGAGATCCCCTTCGTATGCGAGGAATATATCGACAGTAAGTGATTCTTGGTCAGTTTACTATGCTTCTCTGATTCCACGGCCCGATGGCCATAGATATCCATAGTCATTATCTCATAAACCCCGTCGCCCCATTGATCATCAATCCAGATGTTTGCAATCAGTTATCTATAACTGCGCTTCAACGTAATCTGGAGGCACATGCAACTTGTAACCCCTCAATTGTGCCAACTGGCACTATCCGCGAGATGGCACAAAGGCTTCACGACATATTGAAGATACGAAAGCTAGATATGTTGGTCATGAGCATGCTCGATTCAAGCGAGTCTGTTGCTTGTGAGTCCGCTGATGCCCGAACTTTTTTCAATATGACAATAAAAATTCACTTACCTCCGTTTAGAGGACGTTATGTCATACTAAAGCTTTCTGGATATGAAGTTCAATCCTTTTGTATGAACGTTAATCGTCAAAGAACGTAGAGTTGTAGGTAACTGTGAGCTTCACCAAGACACCTTCTCCCGGGACAAGATCGCCGGTTTCATCATCACTTTCCCGTCAGATACCCACGTCTAGCTACATCTGACACCGGCTTTTCCTACCTCTTGCTTCTTCTCTTGGAGTTCTTTCCACCTTGTTTCCAAATAACTCTATTCTAGATGGAATCCAATTTTCAAGCTCTCAAAGGGGAAGCTTTGTCGCTTCCAATGAAGTAACTCGGTGCTCTGGCCATACGCTTATCAGCGCACAATACCAACCTTCTCCAAGGCCTTTCAGAGCTGGGAAACAATTCTTTATAATATTCAGCACACCAAGGTCTTGGATCTCATGAAACTATTGTGAATGCTTTCATCGTTTGGCATTCTTCTTCGGCGGATATGACGACCCCCAAAATGACCAACTGTGTGAGTGAAAACATTGATCTCTTTCTCATGCTCGAAGCGCTATATAAAGGATGAACGATTTGATAGAGCACCAAGCTATCTATTAGCTTTTAATCCCGCATGAGTCTACCCCTCTTTCAGGCTGTTGCAATCTCCGTGGCTTCATGGCTTCTTTGGAAGACGTTGAAGCAATGGGTGCTCAAATCACCTCTTGACAACATCCCAGGTCCCCGCTCTGAGTCGTTTGTGACAGGTAAGAAATCAACGTCACTTTCGTTGCTATCTGCGTTCCTAATTTCCTTTCAACCCAGGCGTTTTTGGAAAGGTCTTCAATAACAATGCATGGGCGTACCACAGGTATCTTACAGACACTTGTGCGTAGCCGCCTCTGTTCATGTAGTCGCTGAAGATACAAGACGAACCTTGATAGTTGGAAGTACCATCAAAATCCGAGCGCTCTTTGGGTATGTATCCGCAGTGTTTTGTATTCGAGCTCCACTGAACCATCATCCAGGAAAACGAACTATTCATATTCGATCCTAAAGCGATGCACCATGTGTTCGTCAAGGTAAATTCCAACGTCCTTGTCAGTAAAGCTGATTTCGCCGAGCTTAAACCTTGCTTAGGACCAGCACATATTTGAGGAAACGGACCAATTTATAAAGTGCGTGGATGATTCTAACTATAGGACAAACTACGGGCCTCAAGTGATTCCGATCTCAGAGGAAACAATCTATTTTTCGGTGAAGGTCTCCTCAGTACTCTCGGTAATGTCACGCTATGCTACATATATGCTGATACAGCTATTTATTGCTATGCGTATGCTATAGGAGAACAACACAGAAAGCAACGAAAAATGTTAAACCCTGTTTTTTCGTCGCACATATGCGAGAGATGAGTACGTGCATTTACTGTATTGGCAATGATGTGTTTGCCTGACTTATAATGACCATATAGTGCCAACGTTCTATGATGTTACCTATAAGGTAATTTATGCAAATATTTCCTTGACGGGTCAAGTTTTCATACATCAGGCGGATAGCTTCGGGATACCTTCAACCACAAGTTGGGAAATGGTCCGCAAGAGGTATGCAAGGACGAATAATTGGAATCGATTGGTTTTAATGTTCTTTGTTCGCAGATAGAACTCCTCTCTTGGATGACGCGAACCGCCTTGGAGTTGATAGGTCAAAGCGGACTCGGCTATTCCTTCGATGACTTAGCAGCAGATGATAACGCCCATCCATTCAGCCTCGCCGCAAAAGCTCTCGTGTTCGTCATTTCTATCCGCTTGCAAGTAGCTGCGTACTAACTACTTTTATTTAGTCCTACAGCGTCGAAGATGCGATATGCTGGTGCTTACTTGATGCCCATTGTCTCGACCATTGGACCGGCCTGGTTCAGACGCTGGGTGGTGAACACGCTCCCTTGGAAAAACCTACACAAAATCAGAGATATTGTGGACACGCTCCATAATACCTCTGTCGAAATCTTCGAGTCAAAGAAAAAGGCTCTGGCAGACGGAGACGAAGCGGTGGTGATGCAGATTGGCAGAGGCAAGGACATCATGAGCATTTTGAGTAAGCTTTTACGTTCGTGATCCGAACAGTATACGAATACACACTTCCAGTGAAGGCGAATATGTCCGCAACGAAGGAAGAGAGCCTCACACGGGACGAACTCATTGGGCAAATGTCGTACGTCCCATATGCATTTGCTCTGCAATAAAGTAGTAAACCTACATCGGAGGACCCTCATATTCGCCGCTATGGACACCACTACGAGTGCTCTGGCGCGCTTATTGTATCTCATGTCTGTCCATCAAGACGTCCAAGACAAATTACGGGCCGAAATCAAAGAGGCCAAGCAGGCAGAGGGCGGCGAATTGTCATACGATACGCTTGTCTCTCTGCCTTACCTCGACGCTATTTGCAGAGAAACCCTTCGATTGTACGTTTCTGAGTTATATTGACATCACAGGAAATAACTCCTTTACAGGTATTCCCCCGTCAATCTTGCAAGAAGAATGTATGTCACCATCCTTGATTGAAGCATCCTCCGAGTACATTTTATTCTGATGTTCCCTTTTGCTGCAGTGCTCGGCAGGACATCGTCGTTCCGCTCTTCACTCCGATCAAGGGGGTGGATGGTCAGGAAATGAAAGAGATTCTTGTACCGAAGAATACGAAGGTGACAATCGGCCTGCTCGCTTCTAACACCAACCCCGAGCTCTGGGGACCAGACGTTCTTGAGTGGAAACCTGAGAGATGGCTCAATCCCCTTCCAGAGACAGTTTCGGCTGCACATCTTCCAGGGATCTACTCGAACCTGTGAGTAACTTATGTGGACTTGGCGACCACGCGGAGTTGCTCAAGATTTTTATTCTAGTATGACATTCATTGGAGGAAGCAGGGCTTGCATGTGCGTGTTCCGCAAAATCATCTTTTGTGGTGAAATTGCTCAAATCTTGCATGCTGACAATTCCTCTAGTGGATTCAAGTTCTCACAGCTCGAAATGAGTACGTATCTTATCCCTTCACCGACTGCTGTAGTTGTGCTAATGAACTATGTCAGAGGTGGTCCTCATGCTTTTGGTCGAATCCTTCCGGTTCAAACCGACAAAGGATGAAATATTCTGGCAAATGACCGGCATCACGACTCCCGTTGTGGTTGGCAGCAAGAAAACAGTTCCCCAGCTTCCTATGATCGTGGAAAAAGTCCTGTGATATACGCTTTAAACAGGGTTTCGTCTTCGACCGACCGGATTGCGTGTAGTAGAATTAAAGAAAACATTTCCAAATGTATGTACTTAAGTAGTGGCCTTTTTCCGACCGAAATCTATGATGTCTTGAATTTTCTGTAAATCGGACTATGTATTGTTGCCGTCTGCGCTTTGTTTGATTCGTATGGTTGTCCGATGTCGGAAATTTCCAAAACCCCTTATAATCAGCCTCGCTTATAATGGGAAAAATGGGCTTATAATAGAATAAATGTCGTTATAGTCGTTCTTATAAGCCGAAATGTCCCTTATAAGCGAAAATTGCTCCTGATATGGGTTTAAATCAGCTTATGAGATGCTTTCGGCTGATTATAATGTGAGAATTGCTTACAAGCTGAACGTTAGTTTATAAGCGGTTTTAGAAATTTCCGACAGAGGATCAATGAAATAATTTCGCATTCACTAATTTTTTGTGGCAAGGTATGGTGAATAGAATTAGCTGCTGAAACCGAGCGCGCTTTGGGGTGTATAGGGCTGCGTATGTATTTCTCAGGCTTATTCAAGTGCGCAACTTTGTTTAGAGTCTGGTCGGCTGCCGTATCACCCGGGTGGTGCGACCACATAGTTACCGTATATAGTATCTCGCGGAATTGATCATTTGTGACTCAGTGTGACACGCGCGTCCGAAATAGCAGCGCGTCGGGTCGCCTCGCTCAAAGCTTTCGAAAATCATGCCACATCCTCGCGCTGTCCCTGAAGCTCAGCGCAGGGCACTTCTTGCCACTATTCTATACATGGTACAATGTGCTGCCCTCGCTGTAACCCTGTATGCCAGCCAATGGTACTGGAAGCACCCTTATCACACATCAGCTTTGACTGGAGCAGATTGGGTTGAGGAGCTCATATATGGCCACCCAGAGCATATCAGGACTTGTCTGGGGATGCGAGTCCATGTATATCTTGCTCTTCTCTCTGAGCTGCGCCTCCAGGGATTGACAAGTAAGTAGAACTTGAATTTAGGATCGTAGAGGAGTGCATCACGTGATGTGATTAAATATTTCCCATTCCGGGCGCCTAAATTTTCAGGTCCTAGACTTTCGTGGCCGTGTGGCGAAATGGCATCGCGTCTGACTACGACTGCGACATCAGGAGATTGCAGGTTCGACCCCTGTCTCGGTCATCCTTTTTGAAATATTTTATCACAAGTCTAAGTTGACCAAGGGTCATCAAGCTGTCTTATTGTGAGGCCCGAATCCGATGTCCGACGGCCTGCTATACTTGTACAGGATAACCGGCCTTACCGACAATGTGCATAAGTTTCAGTCTGCGGACCATTTCCAGTGAGATGTTCTATTTTGATGATCCACAATTATTGTCGTATCCGAAGTCCATTGGCAGAACGACTGTGATAATCGAGTATACTTATGGACTTTCTCTTGCATAAGTAAACCCGCGAGTTCGCAAAGTTCCTTTCCCAACGTTTTATGGCTTGGTAACCGCAGTTTCCTTTTTGTGCAAGGTGATTGACACGGCAATAATGATGAAGATTGGATGTGAAGTCGAATTTTGACACAGTCGGCCTATTTATACCGTATATCTGTGCACCTTGGCTCTTCTTGGATGGTCGTGCGTGAGCAAAATATGCCCCAGTTATAGAATTGAGTTGTGTAGCATACGTGGAGGTCAAGTGGAAGTAGAACAGTGGCGTCCAAAAATAGCACAAACAATGATGGGATGGCGTGACGATTTGCTTACTCAGTGCTGTGTAGTCGTTGCGGAGGACGACGACGACCTCTTTCCCTCGACTCTCATTTCGTCCGCGCAGGCGCATCCATCTCCAGTTTATCCTCCATTTCCCCACCCAAGGGTAACTCTCCCTTATTTCTCGGAAGAATCATCTCGCAATTTGCCTTACTAATTCCGCCAAACCTTGACACATCTGTTTCTCACATTATTTCCGGTCTTATATACCAGTCCGACCCAGGCCAAGGATGTCCGCCTTTCTGAACAATCTCTGGCAGAATTCTCCTCTATCCTCTTCTTTTCCGACCACGTCCTCGATCCAATTTTCCATGTCAGCGTCCGAGCCTTTGTTGGACGAGATTAAATCCAACCAACAGGTTCCTTCTGCTTCTGAGATATGTGAGTTGCGGGTCGAGGGTATGACGTGCGGGTCGTGTGTTGAGGTTCGTTTCTACTCTTTTTTCTCTTTGATTGAACTAATTTTATTGTTAGGCTATCGAGGGCATGCTCAGGATTCAGGAAGGCATTCATTCAATAAAAGTCGCACTGTTGACAGAACGGGCAGTCATCGACTACGACCCTCGCCTTTGGACGGAGGCCAAACTTATCAGTGTATGTCCGATACAACTGTTCAACCTCGTGCGCTCACCATACGAATAGGAAATTTCCGATATTGGTTTCGACGCCAGCCACGTCTCAATACGCCAGCCATTGGCACGGTCTGAAAAATGCGAGCTACGGGTACAAGGAATGACTTGTGGTTCTTGCGTAGAGGTAAGTCTGTACCAATATTGGAATGTGTTTTATGTTGACAATTTTCAGGCCATCGAGGGCATGCTGAGAGATCAAAAGGGCATCCATTCAATAAAGGTTGCGCTCTTAGCGGAACGTGTGGTTGTCGAGTTCGATCCTGAACTATGGAGTGTCGACAAGCTGGTCAACGTATGTCCCTCCCCCGCATATATCGCTCATGCTGACTCTAACGCAGGAAATCTCTGACATTGGATTTGACGCCACTTGGATCCCTCCGACCAGAGCAGATGTTGTCCAACTTCGGGTCTATGGAATGACATGTTCATCGTGTACGAACACAGTGGAGGCCGGCCTCTCAGCCGTCCCAGGCATTTCCAGCGTTGCAGTATCCCTTGCCACTGAAACATGCACAGTCCACTTCGACCACGCCATCGTCACTCCCCGTGAGATTGTCGGACACATTGAGGATATGGGATTTGATGCTATTCTCTCAGATCAACAAGATGCCACCCAACTCCAATCACTTACTCGTATGAAAGAGATATTGGAATGGCGTTCAAGATTTATTTGGAGTCTTGTCTTCGCTGTTCCTTCCTTTTTTATCCATATGATTGGTCCTAAAGTCCCTGGAGTCAGATGCGTCTTAGCTTTCCGCCTTTTCCGTGCTATCTATCTTGGCGATGTTCTTTCTCTTCTCATTACAACACCTGCGCAATTCTGGATTGGCAACCGGTTCTACCGCAACGCATACAAGTCTCTCAAACATGGCTCTGCGACTATGGATGTACTCATCGTCTTGGGAACATCGGCCGCCTATTTTTACTCGCTGTTTGTCATGATCGCGGCCGTGTTCAACACCACCCCCGACTATCGGCCTCATCTATTTTTTGAAACGAGTACGATGCTGTTCATGTTTGTCACACTAGGCCGATATCTCGAAAACAAGGCAAAAGGCAAGACCAGCGCTGCTCTTACAGATTTGATGTCACTCGCTCCTTCCATGGCTATCATCTATACCGATGCGCCAGCTTGCACACAAGAGAAGAAGATTGCCACCGAGTTGCTGGAGGTGGGAGACATTGTGAAGATCGTCCCCGGAGATAAGGTTCCTGCAGATGGTACAGTGGTGAAAGGTTCATCTTCCGTCGATGAAGGCGCCATTACTGGCGAAGCACTTCCAGTAACGAAGTTGGTCGGTGATTTGGTTATTGGAGGCACAGTCAACGGGCTGGGTACTTTCGATATGACGGTCACTCGCGCAGGCAAGGACACAGCCCTTTCCCAAATCGTCCGACTTGTTGAAGAAGCACAAACTTCGAAGGCTCCGATCCAAGCGTTTGCAGACAAAGTCGCCGGGTACTTCGTGCCCACCGTGATCAGCCTTTCGGCGCTGACGCTTGTAGCATGGGGGCTTCTGAGCATGCTCGCCTCGGACGACTCGCTCCCGGCTATGTTCCATGCCCATGGGACAAGCAAGCTTGCAGTGTGCTTACAGATGTGCATTTCGGTGATTGTTGTTGCATGTCCGTGCGCGCTGGGACTGGCTACGCCAACGGCGATCATGGTCGGCACCGGTATCGGCGCGAAGAACGGAATTCTCATCAAGGGTGGACGGGCACTCGAGGCGAGCAAGAGCATCCGCAGAGTCGTTCTGGACAAGACGGGAACGGTGACCATTGGAAAAATGACCGTTATGGGCATGCATTGGGTCCCCAGCCCCCAACGGGGTCTGACCGCCAACAGAGAGCTGTACGCAGGCGACACTGGTTTGGAGGGATTATGCGCCGATGGTGTTACACCACGAAAGGATATTGTGGCTATGGTCAGCGCCACCGAAGCACGATCGGAGCATCCTCTTGCGAAAGCCATTGCCACATATGGCAAAGAGTTGATAATGGGGACTTCCGGTCCTGAGGCTACGGTAGAGGAGTTTGAGAGCATGCCCGGACAGGGCGTCAAGGCCAAGATCCTGTGCAACGGAAAGACGCACACCCTCCTTATCGGCAGCGCACGTTTCGTTACCGCTAGCGCAGTTGGCAGCATCTTGGACGTGGACGACGAAGCACATCATTACATCCCTACTTCATTGGCCGAATACGAGGAACAGGAAACGAAAATCGGACGCACAATCATCTTTGTATCGCTGCTCAATAGTTCCGGAAAGAACGCGCACCCTGAACCGCTTCTCGCCGTCTCGTTGGCTGACGCACCTAAGCCGTCAAGTCGACAGGCAATTTTGGCACTGCAGAGGATGGGTATCGAGGTCAATATGATGACTGGTGATGGAAAGACTACGGCCGTGACCATCGCCCATCAAGTGGGGATTAGGCCTGAACACGTTTGGGCCAGCATGAGTCCTAAAGGCAAAGCTGCAATGGTGACCGAATTAATGGCTGGAGGTGTTGGCGGTGTTGCGATGGTCTGTTCATTTAGTCATCTTTTTCTATTCGAAGCTGATTTTTTGTTTTCAATTCTAGGTTGGAGATGGTATCAATGACTCTCCCGCTCTCGTGGCCGCCACTGTTGGCATCGCGCTGTCCTCTGGTACCTCTGTGGCAATTGAAGCCGCTGATATTGTCCTCATGCGTTCTGATCTTCTGGATGTCGTTGCCGCCCTTCACCTCTCGCGGAAGATTTTCTCTGTTATCCGTCGCAACCTCATCTGGGCCTGCATCTACAATGTCCTCGGCATACCACTCGCCATGGGATTCTTCCTTCCCTTTGGTTTGTACATGCATCCTATGCTCGCTGGCGCGGCCATGGCGTTCTCCTCTGTCAGCGTTGTTTGCTCATCACTCACTCTGAAGTGGTGGAAGCGTCCTGCTGAGAGTATTCTCACCGAGGGCGCAATTGCACTCGCTCCAACACCGAGCGCCATGAGCAGCGGTGCAGGATGGACGGGAACTTTCGTAGACAGTGCTGCCAGCATCCTCGACACCGCTCGTCTTAGGGCACTGTTCAGCCCAAGTAGACAGGATGAGTACGGGTATAGTCAATTGCCTGTCGAGATGGAGCACAGGAGCGCCGTCTAAGTCTGTAAATTGTCATGTATGAATATAGATGGTGTGTTATTTAATAATTTTCTCGGTATTTTCTGTTATTGTTAGTAGTTTTGCTATCGCCTGTACATGTGCTACCTTTTTTTCCTGCGATCTACCATACCCTGGCTTATCGCCTTCTTTGTTACCTGCCATTCATTATTATCGGGGGATGTTTTTATATTATTTATCTACTTCGTTATTATGGACACCGTCATGAATTTGACTTGCATGTTGAACTGAATAATCGCAAGGCTCGTGCTTCCTATATTGAACTACCATCTCGCACCAAGTTCCAACGCTCAGCGCTCAGTCGGAGTCAGCAGCCTCATCCATAAATACTGTACAGCCACCGGTAACGAATCACTTAAGCAAGAATTTAACACAAAACCAGCGATATCTGTGTGCTATAGGACAGAGCCCAGTTAAAAAATAAACAGTACTATAGAACTGCTTATTAGGTCTGCTTGAGAATGAATTTATTTAATTTTGTAGCCTTGTAAGTCGAGGTATGGGTTGATTTCTCTGAGGTGGTCAAAAATGATGGTGCCGGGCCGATTCATGGGAAACGAATCACCCCAACTAAAACTCATCATTTAAAAGCTTCTGAAAGGCCTATGACTTTCAAAAAATTCTGGAAGCATTGAAATGTAAATATGCAAATGATTGCAGCTCTAGCGAGACACTAATCCCAGTAAAAGAGCTTAAAATCCCGTCTGTTTAATGAGCGGACTTTGAAATTTGGCTGAATTGGGCAAAGATCATTTCAGATCAAATTTCGCTTTCTGACAAAAAGATTGCTGCATTACAGAGCCAAATCAAATTTATATATTCTGAAACCTCTGAGCATTTAAAGAATATGTACTACTGTACATATTCGAATTTTCATATTTCACGGAGCAGTGGTTTACTCAGAACATGGGGATTGATTCGTTTCTATGGGTGATTCGTTGCAGGTCACCTGACAGTAGACCACGTGAAAGTTGGTTTTGTCAGAAGAACATCGAATTCTAATTTCATTTATTTCTTTAACTATCACCATCATGTCGACTTACTTGCTCCCATCTAGGCGTAGCCTTTACTTGACAAAAGAGTTCAAAGAAAAACAGAATGAAATCCTCACTCAGCAGGTGACTGGCCTCTCCATTTTCAACACGAAGAACCACCAGGGTCGTGAGTATCATCTATTCAACCTACGCTTAAAAACAGTGTTCAATCGAGAAGTTTACCATGCCAGACTCTTTGTAGAACTTGCGAACAAGGATACGATTTCCTTCGATCCCTCACCCACTGATCTGACGCCATCGGGTGAATGGATTGCGACTGTGATTGTGGTATTGCAAGGGCATGGTAGCAACATGATGAGCCAGGAAGACAAGACCAACGACTTTGTCGCCAGCCTAGCAGAAAGTGTAACAGGCGCAGATATATGCTCAAAACTCTTTGATGTGCTCAAATTAGATGAATATTAGTGCGTACTATTATATCTGGTCGAACGTTCGTCAAGAATTGCTCTCGGGATCTCAATCTCTTTTCTCTAGTTTGAACAAGGAGGGAGCTGGCTGCCGCCACTGGTGCGCTACAATTATAAAGAAATTACAAGAATATGGATATATTCGAGAAAGCTCTGTCAAAGAATTCACTTCTTGGGAGTCCGCAGAGCATGCGCGATTTGGAGACAGCTTTCCTGTGCCTCGACATTTGGGACATTGGTGAGTGTAGAGGACTACATACGTCTTGGTCATTTAAAATAATCATATAACTGTACTGAGGCCAAAAGGCTATAAATTGCAAGGAGCCTGAGACTTGAGCTTGAGGTTGGATCTGCATCAGAATGCGCCACCGTCGAAAGTGCTCAGAGTCGAACGTGGGAATTATCGTCTTTGATGGCGCCCGGCGCCGTTGATTAATCAACCAATCGACAACCCTATGCATTAGGTCTGTTAGAACCAAATGTCAGTGCATTGATATTCTTAGAAGAAGTACAAGTAGTACATAATCATTCAGCCTGTCATTTTAAAACTCGTAGCTCCATCTCACTGCGCTACGCGCTCTTTTGAGCACCAGAAGAATTGGGCCACGTTTGACTCGTGGTGGATTGTCTTGCGCAGCAAATACTAACATCAACCCAACCATCGGCCAGACCCATCTTTCGCCCAACTCAAATATCTCGCTCAATTCTCCCCATAAAGCCTTCAAACTTTGCAGAGGCACTCTATGACACGTAAGGAATGTTCTCCGTGTAGTTTTATTTCCAAAATGTTATCCACCAAAGAGTTGAAAATGGGTGCATCTGTCACTCTCGCCGCGAATGCCGTGTCGGAGACTGATTTTTGACACTGCCACATTGATGAAACTTCGGCGAGCTTGCTCCGGCTTACCGATCATTAGGCTGGGTAGTTATCTGCCCGGAACTTGCCGTGGCAGATAACTTTCGAGCGTATTTCGAGAGTTAAATGCCTATATTGTCCTCTAAATTTTTGAAATTTCGTATATAGGCTCTGGTGCACAGTATTTACAATATTGTCTGTTCAGAATTTTGCGAGCATTGATATAAGTGGTGAAAATGAGGCCATGGCAGATAACACGGGCCGAAAGTTATCTGCCATGCACGTGCCCCGGCAGTCTCTCCTCATCGCCGCAGGTCATATTTGCGTGCCTACAACTTCCACATCAGTGTAGTAAGGTCCAAAAAAATTAATATTGGCAGCCTATGTAAGTATAGAGTGTAGTACAGAAATTTTGAGACCTGCAGTGCATTTCGGAACTACAATATAGGTTTTAGCCTGCAAGTTTCAAGCATCCATGTCAAATGTATGCTTGAGCACCAGATTCAAAGCGCGCATCGCGTGAAAAAAAATCACATATTCCGGGTCTCTGAATACGTATTTTGGCCATGATTTATGGGTATCTGAGCTCTCCTACAGCCTTTTTTAAACTCTTTCTTTCTTTCCTTTTTGGAATTATTTTTTCATTCTTTTCGACGCAAACTACCCAGCCTATTGAACGGAAAACCCTTGCTCCTGCTTGCTCCCAAGCCTCGCCTGATGCCATCACTCAGTCGAATTATTCCCATATTTGGGGCGTTACTGATGTGTGACTGGGCGAAAGAGGGGTCCAGCCGATGGTTGGGTTGATGTTAGTACTCCCAATTTGTTCATGGTGTTTTCGATCCCTCTTCCTATGGAGTCGACAGCAAGTCACCAGATAGGACGAATCTCAAATACATGTCAAGACCACAGAAAACCACAGCGAGATCTCGAAGATTGTGCTGGCAACATACCAATGCTTCCAGGACATTTCCAAGACGGCATTATCAATGGAAAATGTAAAGGACATCCATGATTTAAATTCTCCTCTTCGTAAGTGCAACCGACTCTTGCATATGTGCAATATTGGACCAAAGAGCATTATGGAAAAAAATCATGTCGACGCATTGATGCACGACGAGAATATGTTGTTCCTTTGGCTTCCAGGGAGTCGACCTTATCTTGACCCAGCTCGCCTCACATCTCCTGGTGCTGCAATTAATCCAGCATTCTTGGCTATACAATGACTGTAAGGCTGCTGTCTGAGTGTCGGTCCAAGGCTTGAAAGGACCACAGTGTATTCGTCTAAGAACAGAGACAGGGATACAGGTGCAACGACGATGGGGACGGTAAACGATAAGGTTATCTACGGCGGCGAGGCAGGGTCTGTGTACGTCATGGAATAAGGTTTAGGAAATGTCCGAGCGAATGAAGTCCGCTCGGACCGCCGTGCCGTGAGCCTCACCAGGCTTACAATGACTCAAGGATCATCGGAGGACGCATATATAGCCGACGACCGTCAAGAGCTTTGGTTGTCCAGGATCTGCAAGCAGTATACACCAGTATCTCCGAAGGAACATTCTCCACAAGTGCAAACGACACTCGTCTTGGGGGGAGGCAAATATCTCGCCAGCAAATTTGACTCAAAAGAGCGCTTTGCCCGAAGTTGAAGAACAGGACTTGCAACCTCATGTAACAGCTCAAAAGCTCCAGCCATAAGGAAAAGATACTAGTCGTCAACCAGAGAATCAGAGCACGCCTTCTCCGCCAACAATTGTAAAATCGGAGGCGCATGACAGGAATACCCAAGGAGCTATTGTAGCCATCGCTGAGAACGTCAGTCAGCCTGAAGCTACATCTGCATCGGTACAACATTTCCAAGGGCAACGGGATCAATTCCTCGGGGCCGCAAAAATTCAAGGAATAAATCCAGGAGTCGCAGATAGACCAGAATACTCAGTCGGAAGAAGTTCGAAGCCTCTAATCAGATGATTTTGTAAACCATTCCAAAATTCAGCATGGCCAGTGGGAAATTCAAGGCTTCCAATCACAGCGTCAATCGGATGATGGGCGAACGAATTTCGTTTCTCAAGGAGGAGAATTGTCGCGAACGCAGGATAGTAAAGGGTTCCAGTCGCACGATGATATCCATTTCCAGCGGAATGACTCGCAGACGGTCCAAGATCTTCAATATCAGAATACGCAGGGTGTTCAATCTCAGGACATGCACCAGTTCACGTGGCAGAAAAACAGCGAGAACGTTGATTCAACATTCGCTCAGGAGTCAGATGCAGACTTTCAATTCTTCGGGAAAATATGATATCAGCACGATACAGAGGAAGGATTTTAATGCTTTCCGCACCTTGAGCGGATCGACTCATCCGAGAGCAATTGGAGTCAACATCTCGGCCATTTGAGTTGGGCAAGTGGTGTGATGCATCCGTCTGCAATGGAGTCGAACGTGGTTGACGAGTCCGGACGCGAATCCATCACAGGGAATTTGTTCTACTAGCTGCATCTTGTAGCTGTGAGGACCCTCTAGATCTTCGTGCTGACTCGACTTGTTCGGACTATTTTGATACTGTCAATGATTCGTAGCTTCACAGAAGAGGACTTAGCGCATATCTCTCATTTCCTAGTCCTGTATGGTACAAAAGCACTTGTCCGTGTTGTTTTTTTAGTAAGTCGTGGTGGATTGGAAGAAGGAATGGCGACTTGAATGTAGCGCCAGCGTGGCTAAATAAAGCGTGGGAATACCGATCAAAATTTTGCCTCTTCCTCCTTCGTCATTTCAGCTGTGTTCAACGTAGCGCTCAGGATACTTACTCGCCTCTCTTCCTATTTCAACCCCAAAATCCTCTGCTTGAATGCGAAAACAACTTGACCCACGGATTCCCATCCTCATCAACAACAATGTCAAGCAAAATCATCGCTCGTTCATAGTTCTTGTCGGCGACAAAGGTCGGGACCAGGTGCGCTAGCCCTTTATCGAGATGACTGAATCGCGTCAATAATCTTTCTTTTTTACTGCTTTAGATTGTCAACCTTCATTTCCTCCTTTCCCAAGCTCGCGTTTCGGCTCGACCATCCGTACTATGGTGCTACAAGAAAGAACTTGGATTTACCAGTCATCGAAAGAAGCGAGAGGCAAAAATCAAACGAGATGTGAAGAGAGGAATAAGAGAGGCGAATGAACAGGATCCGTTTGAGATCTTTGTCACTGTTACGGATATTCGTTATACGTGCGTCGCGTATCTTCTCGTCTATCTTCTACTTTCTCTGACATATCTTTTTGCTCTTTCCTCAACTGGCGCCGTCTACCTTCCATACATTTCCGACTTTGCGATGGCAGTTACTATAAAGAATCTCACAAAATCCTCGGAAACACGTACGGCATGTTGGTCCTCCAAGATTTCGAAGCCATTACACCGAATCTTCTAGCGCGAACCATCGAAACTGTGGAAGGTGGTGGATTAGTTGTCCTGTTGTTGAAGACTATGACATCTCTGAAACAGCTATACACAATGACAATGGTGAATTGCAACTGAGCTTCTTGATTAATATCGGCTTTGCTAATTTCTCTTCAAGGACGTGCACTCGAGATACCGGACTTCCTCTCACGACTCAGTGGTGGCACGATTTAACGAACGATTCATCTTATCCCTCGGATCATGCCCCGACTGCCTTGTCCTAGACGATGAACTCAACGTTCTGCCAATTTCCCGCGGAAAAGACATCAAACCCATAGAAGATATTCCAGGGAAAGGCAAAGAGACAAATCCCGCCGAATACCAGCTTCGCGAGCTCAGAGAATCACTGGCAGACACTAAGCCTGCTGGAGATCTCGTTAAACTTGCCAAAACCCTTGATCAAGCCCAAGCTATCCTTACCTTCATCGATGCCATCGCCGAGAAAACACTCTCATCTACGGTCACACTTACTGCCGCCCGTGGACGTGGTAAGAGTGCTGCTCTTGGTCTTGCCATTGCTGCAGCTCTCGCGCATGGCTACGCCAACATCTTTGTAACGAGTCCAAGCCCGGAGAATTTGAAGACGCTGTTCGAATTTGTGTTCAAAGGCCTGGATGCCCTCGGATATGAAGAACATCTGGACTATGACATCGCTGTTGCGCAGAATATGGGTGAGAATAAGGAGGAGTCTTCAAAGTCAGTTGTGCGAGTCAACGTCTTCAGAGACCATCGACAAACTGTTCAGGTATTTTTTTCTTCGTCTATTTTCGCAGAAATAGAGAGCTGACTTCATATGGCAGTATATCCAACCTCAAGATGCCCATGTTCTTGGTCAAGCCGAGCTTGTCATTATTGATGAAGCAGCAGCTATCCCTCTACCTCTCGTCCGCAACTTGATGGGGCCTTACCTCGTCTTCCTGGCCTCTACTATCAACGGATACGAAGGCACCGGTCGCTCTCTTTCCCTCAAACTCATCCAACAACTCCGTGAAAGCACAAGACCCTCATTGACAAAGGATGTTGGACACAACGATAAGGACCAGGCCGCCACAACCGCAGGCTCGTCCAGCAAAAAGCCCGCTCTCAAGGCTGCCCCCAAAACTCGCTCGTTGCGAGAGATCAAGCTCGAAACACCTATTCGTTATTCCTCGGGCGACCAGGTTGAGAAATGGCTCAACGGCCTGCTATGTCTGGACGCCACCATCTTGCCGCGGTCGAATGCGCAGGGCTGCCCCCACCCCTCTACCTGCGAGCTGTTCTACGTCAGCCGCGACACGCTCTTCAGCTACCACCCAGCATCAGAGGTCTTCCTGCAGCGCATGATGGCGCTGTACGTCGCCTCGCATTACAAGAACCAGCCGAACGATCTGCAACTTCTTTCCGATGCACCTGCCCATCATCTATTTGTGCTACTGCCTCCTATCAAAGATGACGAGACGCATCTACCTGAACCACTTGTGGTGCTGCAGGTCGCCTTAGAAGGTCAAATTAGTCGAGAGGCGATCATGGAAGGGCTGGGTCGGGGCATGCGAGCAGGCGGAGATATGATTCCTTGGCTTATCTCGCAGCAGTTCCAGGAGTCAGGATTTGCGAAGCTGAGTGGCGCGAGGATCGTGCGTATTGCATCTCATCCGGATTACGCTAATGTGAGAATCTTCATCTCGTTACTCTTGAGCTACTCGCTGATATATCTCCTAATAGATGGGATATGGCTCGAGAGCGCTTCAAGCATTGAACGCTTTCTATAGCGGAGAATATTTCAACCTTGACGAGTCGTCCAAACCCGAAAAACATTATCCTGATCCAACGGTTATTGATTCGGTATGTCGGACACGTCTATCATTCTCATCAGACTTGGTACTAATCCTCTTTGACGCACATAGAATACAGACCTTCTCACCGAAACACCAACCGTTCGCGCACCCAGTGCTATGCCTCCACTTCTCCAACGTCTCACAGAACGGAAACCCGAGAATCTAGACTATCTTGGTGTATCGTATGGATTAACACCTCAATTACTACGGTATGATGTCGCTCCTTCCATGCACTGTGCATATATTTACTCATTCAACGCCTCTAGCTTTTGGAAACGCGCTGGCTATGTTCCTCTCTATATGCGTCAAACAACGAGCGAGCTGACAGGCGAGCACACATGTGTGATGGTCCGCGGTCTGAATAGTTCAGTACCGAGTGAGATGGGATGGCTTCATGAATTTGCGAAAGGTATGTATATGCTAGATCTATATGCGTTACGGAAAGCCCTCTGACCGTGAGTGAAGATTTCCGACGCAGATTCCTCACTCTCCTTTCCTACAAATTCCGTGAATTTGGAAGTGTCACTGCCCTTAGTGTCCTGGAGGCTGCAAATGCTGGTATCACGGAAGACATCGAAGAGATTGGTATATTTTTTCTTTCTTTTACAGCGTACTGCCCGGTGTTAATCTGACATGTCAAATTTTTCCCAGAACTGAAGGCAGCAGAACTCGGGGTTCTACTTACACCATTCGATCTCAAGCGACTTGAATCATACGCGAACAATATGCTGGATTACCACGTCATTCTCGACTTGATGCCCACCGTCGCCAACCTCTTTTTCCAAAAGCGATTAGGCTCTTCAAATAAGAACGGAGAATCTGAAGGCCAAGCAGGGCCTATGAGGTTGACCGCTGTGCAGAGCAGCATCTTACTGGCCATAGGTCTGCAAAGGAAGACTTTGGAAGAGTTGGAGGTGTGTTGACTGACTTTCTTTACTGTTATCAGCATCTGACTAGATTTGAATTCGTAGACTGAGCTCAACCTGCCTGTGTCGCAGGCATTGGCCCTCTTCGGAAAGCTAATTCGCAAGATTAGCAAACGTCTCATCGATATCCGGAAGGCTGCCATCAGCGCCGAACTTCCTGAGGCGAAGCTCAACACCATAGCTCTTGTCTCTACCACACGGCTTGAGGGCGATGCCTTAATCGGAGGCGACAACGCGACCGCCAACATGGAGGCTGAGCTAGAGCAAGCCGGCAATGAGGTGACTTCTGCAATGAGGGAGAGGCAGAAGGAGATGCTGGCCTCCCTTGATCTCTCAAAGTGAGTTGAACTGCCTTCAATTTTTACGTTATCATTGTGTCAATGATGTTGACAGAATGGGCATATAGATATGCTATCGGTGATACACAGGAAGATTGGAGCCTCGCAGAGGCGCAAGTCACCCAGTCAGGGAAGTCAACCTTGGTCAGTGTTAAGTCAACTGTTGTTGCGGGGCAGAAGAGGAAGGCGGATGGGCCGGCTTCCACTTCGAACGCGGGAGGGAAGGACAAGAAAAATAGACGTAGTATCGGCAAAAAGGCGAAGCATTAGTGTCGTGTCATTTCATGCTGTAGAGTACATATTATTCATCTTTTTTTGGATGCATTCGGGGATGCTACAATTCAATATTCAATACTCGAATATCATATATCTCGAAGGGCCTATGTAGAGTAGGAGATGCCGAGGTCCTCAGTCTTTTGGCTTGCGGACCCAGAAGAGGTAGTTGCACTCAAGGGCGCCCCACGCTTCGCGAGGAGCAAGGTGCCAGCGCGCTCGAAGAGGGTTGTAGATGAGCCCACGCAGTTCCGCTTCCATCCGAGGCAAGTAGCTGCTTGACGCTGGTGTCGATATCCAAGGTCTAGAGTTTGAAGGTGTCGGGGAACCTTCTTGAGCGTCGGGCATCGTCGAAGATGGGGATGGGGAACGGTAGTCCCTGAAGAATTGGACCAGCTCGGATGGCTTGACGAACTTGGAATAGGTATGTGTCCCGCTGGACACTTGACGCAGGACGTCTTCGGCCATGAAGATGGTGAGGGCGTATGCTAAGGGAGTGCGTGATATCGTGGACAGAAAGAGGTGGCCGCCAGGCTATAGCATAGAGGGAACTTTATCAATACTTTGTTTCGAACGAACAGGAAGCATGGATGATTCAAGACGCACTTTCACGAGCTGGGCGCATGTTGAGAGGAACGCAGCGGGGTTGTCGACGTGCTCTAGCACCTCCATTGAGCAGACCACGTCATATTGTTTTGATTCCGCGAGAAGTGTTTCGGCAGGGGCATTCAGATACGATAGATTCGAGGTGGAAGTGGGTGTTGTTGCCAGCCGTGGGTCTGCTGCAGCGTGTAATGATGCAATGGCGATATTTGATGCCGACGCGTCGATACCCAGCGTCTTCGCGCCCATGCGTGCCAGACTCTGCCGAAGGAATACAAAAACCAAGGTCAGTGATTCCTGGATGTCTTCCACCTCTTCACCGATGACGCACCTCCGATAATAGCCCTCCACCACAACCAACGTCCAACACGTCCAATCCCTTCAAAATGTCACCTCCTTTTGTTTCCAACTTCGGGTTTTCGTCTTGCGCCACTTCGACCAGCTTTTCGCGGATAAAATGCATCCGCACGGGATTCATCTTGTGCAAAAAGTTGAATTCGCCTCGCTCGTCCCACCATTCCGACGAGAGCTTGGAGAAATGCGCGATTTCGTCGTTGTTTACTGAGCTGGGGAGGCTCCCTGAGGAACTGGCGTGATTTACGGCATGTAGCGAGCGGCGGGGAATTAGACTGGAGATAGGGATTCTCGCCTGTAATCTTGAACGAAGGAGGGTGGCCATTGTGAGTGTTGCAGTTTACGATTCTGGAGGCGCGACTCGGACGACCGTGACGGGTTCGGACCACCGGACCGTCTGGCGCCATCACGGAAAAGCGTGATCCGGGCGCTTAGCTCCCGACCAATGTTCTTGCACTGCTGTTGCCAACCAAATTGTCCGAGTCTACAACAAACTCGACAATTAAGATAAGAGTGGTCTTGCCGACCGTGGGCTCAGATTACGCTAGATCACTATCAGAAAACGGCCTGCCATCATGGAACTTCACTTGCAAACCCTAATTATCCCCCGTTGGACCCCCCCGCTCGCCGTATGCTCCTCCTCTGGCTTCTCTTCGCGTCAATCCGCACTCTTTACGGAGCGCCCATAGCGCCTGCCAGCGAATGCCCCGTTCTTGTTCCCCGAGACTTGGAAACTCACTTGGGCGAGCGCGGTATCAACGACATCGTCGTCAGCTGTTTCGCCACCATCCTTGCGTGTACTTGGTCTGCGGTGCATCTACCGGTTCCCTTGATAGTCGATACATGGATATCGCGCCTCATTGTTCGGATCTTTTTTATAGCGGTCGCCTTGCTCGCGCCTGAGCTTATGGTGGCCGTGGCGTTGTGGGAGCGCCAGCGCGCGAAGGAGATAACGAACGAGTATAATGACTATATAACTTCAAAATGTACGCAGTTTCTTTCGCTCTTCAGCCTTCAGGTGACTAAAAAGATGTGCGGTGTATACTTGAATGATACAGATACACACGAAAAGAGTGTTCCAGGATTCAAAGACGACATCAAATCAACGCTCATCCGACTCCGTGACGCCATCTTCCTGACCGAAGGTGTATCTCTGCCACTACCAACGGGGAGCGAAGTACCCTACTGGACTCTAACGCACGGCTTCTTCCTGCAAATGGGGGGCTTCATGCTCTGCGAAAACGGCATACCCAAGAAAATACTGGGCATGAAAACCACCGCATCCGCATTCCAGCTCGAATTATACCTAGGCACAGACCTGACCCTGGTTGATTTCATGCAGAGCCTCCGCAACGAAACGGTCGATCTTCCGAAGATGTTATCGAGGGAAGATATCCTAGATCGGAGCAAGAGCGATGAGATTGCGAAGACGTTCGTCGTGATCCAGACGACGTGGTTTATCTTGCAGTGCATCGTGCGCTGGGCGAACCGGCTCCCTGTCACGCAGCTTGAAGTGTTGACGCTGGGGTTCGCGATACTGAACGGCCTTACCTATTGGATATGGTGGGATAAACCTCAAAATGTAGGACGGCCGATATTTCTAGAAATCAAACCGAATGGAGGGGTCGCTAGGGAATCCATTGATGAGCCCCATGCCACCACTGCCACAGCCCAAACTGAGGAGGTCGAAGACAAAACTCAACCCGTCGAGCAAGAGATTCTCGAAATTACGAAACCAACTAGAGAAATTCCCGCTCAATCCAGCGCCGCTGCAACTGGTGCCAGTGAACCCACGGGTCAGACTGCGCATACCGCTCCAAATTCTGCTCTAGACGAGAGATCGCCCAGACGCCGTCGACGCCGCCCCCGCAAACCACTATCCGCATCAATCCAGCAATACAAACTCGAAATCCAAGAGTTCTGGGGGGAGACAAAGGAAGCATACATGACCACCGTGAAGGTGCTGAACGAAGAGCAGTTCCGGTACCCCTCGCTGGTGGTGATAGTATGCGGCACCATCTTCGGGTGCGTCCACCTCATACCTGGGTGGTTTCTTGACTTTGCGTCGCCTGTGGAGAAGTGGCTTTGGAGGGTGTCGTCTATCATGTTGACTTTGGAGCCTATACTTTGTGGACTTGTTCTTTTGTTTGCGTATGCCGGATTGGACTACCCAACCCGTATCGTCGCCTTTTTGACGGTGGTTTTTGGAGTTCTGTTTGTGATTTCGCGCCATGCTATTACTATTCTCTCCCTTATTGCCTTCCGCTCATTGCCTTCTGGCGCCCTTCAAACTATCGAATGGACTTCGTTCATTCCCCATTTCTAGCCAAAGTGGTGGAGACATATATTATCGTCAAAATTTGTATAATAGGACTTCGTTCTCTCCGACTCAAGCTTCACAATACTGAGGCGGCGTCGAACTCATTCTCTAGAGTCTGTATTTGTAAAGATGATATATTGTTTAATGAACATAACAATAGTATAATGGTAAAAGGTAAAATACTAATACGAAGCATTGATCAATGTTCACATACTTCAAGACATGGCCAGAAACATCCTTGCCAGAAAGATTGTCATTAAGCAAGAAATATGCCTACACAAGTAGACAAACTCATCTTCTGAACACTTTCAGGGAGACATTTTGGTTGACATGCCCTGGGGTATAAACATGAAAACGCTTCAGTAAAGATCGAAAAGTAAAGGAAGAAATCAACGTACCGGGGCCGCCCACCCCGAGCGCCACCCCTAAATGCAAAGTCAGCGGATAACAATGGGAGTGAATGAAGGGCACTCATCAAAGATGGTGAATAAAGGAGAGGGGAACCAGAGTGCGAACGATGAAAGACTAGAGAAAAGAACAGACAATCGGCAGAACACAATGGCAGACAAAAGCAAAGAGCGCAACAAAAGCAACAGAAAATACCAAGATCCACACCGTATAGACAAGCGGCAAGCGCGATCAACCCAGAGAGTAGAAATTATGCCTAGAGCAAGCGAGTATGAAGGCCCACGAAGTCAAATCCAGGCAGATAGGCGTAAAGTAGCAGGGCAGATAAACTAAACTCAGCTGAGACGTATACTACTTTGCGAAAGACTGGATCTTGAGGTTTTCAAATATAAGAATTGCACTGTTCTGTGGTGTTGCGTAATATTGCGAGTTGATGATGTTCTGGGCGAATGTGTTGAATGAAGACTTGGAAGAGGCGGGCAAGGAGTAATACCAAATCAAAGGGACCACTTAGCGAGAACTTGAACGTCGATTGGCTGAAACTCAAGGGCTTAAAGATGGCGACAATCAGATCTATTCGAAAAGGAATGTTAGCACAATGCTCCATTGAAGAGATGGTCAACTCACCCAAGTAAATAAAAGGAGAGTGGAGGAAAATGTGCTTCATATATGTTGCTGTTGAACTTGAATTAGGCGTTGTGTTTGAAGAAATTTCGGGTAAGTTGAGGGCGCATATAGAAACTATCGAGGTGCAGTACGTAGGAAGGGGAAGGAACGAAAGACTCATCGATAGTACATAAGAATCAGACTTGGAAGCAGGGGGCAGTTTACTTGAAGCGGCGAATCTCATCCTCAGGCTCAACTCAGTCGATCAACTCAGAGAAGCTCAAAGAGAAGAAACGCTTAGACTCTGTAGAAGACGACCGTTAGATTGGAAGCAGCACCGATGAAGGATTAGACTCACCAAGGACCCTCAAGACTAATGCGCTCGCACTCAGACGTAACCAAACTCACACAGCTCACGAAAAGAATAGGCAGGAGACTCAAAGTTCCGCTTACACTCTCATGCACTTAGCAAGAAGGATCACACTCTTAGTAGCTCTGAAAGGAACGCCGTTAGAACAGGAAATGCGAGGCAGTGGGGTTATAACTCACCGTTGCAGACTCAAGACTAAACACTCACGCAGACTCATCAGCAGGTGTCACAGAGCAGTCTAGAGGTTAAGAATAGCCCACTGAGAAAGTCCAGGACCAGCCACTAAGAAGAAAGACGCGTCAGAATGATGTGGCAACGATAGAGTGGTAGACGTACGAATTCAACACCAAGACCGAAGCCCCCAAAGCCAGAGAGGAAGTCAGTAGTTCACAGAGATGAAACGACCAAGGCGAGATAGTAGAAACGCAGGAAGACGAACCAGGGCCCTAGATATCTCCAATCACCAAGTTGCACAGCATGGGCGCCTATCATAGAACCGAAGGATACCTAGAGCTGAGATCTGAGAAGGCCTAGAGAGGGAGAGTAAGAGACATAAGGGACAGTATACGGAGAAGGGGGTGGGAGAGGAGGCGAGGTGGGGGGAGGAAGTGGGAAGAAAGGAAGAAAGGATGGGGGGATCTTTGCGAAAACGGCTGTGTTATAAAGGGGATGATCACGTGGGCGTGCCTTTCATCGGCAAACACGCCTCGTTGAGTGCCACTGGACCACCATCTCCAAAGAAACATTCTTCCGAAGCCTTTGTGGCTCGACAATGGCCCTCTTTCTCCATTCTGTTTGCGCCTGGACCTGTTTTCAAGCAACGCGAACAAGCTGCGAGCGCGACCCTGAGTTACCCAGCCAATGGCGAGCTGTTAAATTGCAGATTTCCAAATCCGGATTGCGCACCCAGCAACACGAGGCCATTTGTGGGCGAGGGACCGCGTGTCGAGCAATTAGAACAATTACACTAGTATTACTTTGGGAGTATGACTTGAAAGGCTGCGATGTTTTCAAGACGAATAGGAAGGACCAGTAGGTTACTACTGGGATACAAGAACATGTCGGTGCAGTACTGACTGTTCACAGTATCGATGTTATCAGTGATCTCAGAAGTCTTTTTTCTCTTTAAAAAAAGCGGGAGCAGTGGGCGAATGGATGTGTATTAATGCCCCCGAATATAGATGGGAAAGTGATGTTCATGAGTCATGATTAATGCATGATTGGGGAACAATGGGATCTGCAAAGCGCAACAGATCCGTCGTGAGCGGAAAACAAGAATCAACCAGAAGCCTGTTATTATGGGGCCTAAATGGACAGTATTGTAGCGTTATTAGCGCAATAATTCTAGTCTCAAGGCTATTATACTTTCGTGTGCGTCGGCAGACTCGAGTAGTGAGCAGTTCAATCTCCAATCAAATTCAGAGTGTATTTTCAACACAAAATTTCCAAAACAAGGTATTCACGCACTTAACAGCATGGATCTAATATCAGCCAGACTTTGTGCCAGCGCACATCAGTGGGCACTTCGCCAACGACTGTGCCACTCGTTGACCAAGTGCGCCACACATGCCGTCAGCATGCCGTCAACCTCCCAGACGTTGTTGACAATCACGCACAAATACGCGGCGAAATTGGTCCCACACTGTCCTGTCCTGCGCGCTCCGTTCCATGTCCCGCACCATCCTCCACAAGCAATGTCGTGCACTACCCAGGACACTGCCGTCGCCTCCTCTTCTACGCCTTGATAATGTGGTCCAACACTCTCACGCAGTGCTATGCAACCCAGCACACAGGAATTACCAATCAACTTCGAGGAAGCTTGTGCACACGGCCAAAGCGCACTCGCATGCGGGGCATACAAGGCACCCGACACAGGCAAATGACGCGGAATATCACGGAACGAGGAAGTTGAAGGATGACCTACGACTCCTCTTGAGGGACATTGCGCAGCCCGTGGCTGTGGTTACGTCGTTCATGCCTCCGAACGGATTCATGGAGTCAAGTGGTCCAGCAAGTGCAAGTGGGTCGAAGGGGCCTGCTATACCAGCGTCCAATGATGACTTTGGGAATGAGCAAGCGCAGAATGGGAGCAAGTATCATGGTGCGACGCTCTCTTCGTTCACGTCAATTGCGATGGACCCGTTCCCCCTGGTTGCGTTCGCGCTCCGAATACCCTCACGCATGGCTACTACTCTCTCTTCCCTAGTCTCTTCCACGCCATTCTCTCCTTCTTCATCCTCGATACCCCATCAAACAGGTGCAACAAAACCAGACATCCCATCCCATATGGTCATCAACTTTCTCTCCGCATCACAAGCCTCTGCTGCAATCATGTTCTCTCGACCAGACCTGTATCCAACACCATTCGCGTCAGGCTCTCAGTCAGAACAGCTAAAATACACCCTCAACGAAGACGGGCTGCCCATTCTACACGGTGTCGTGGGGGCTCTATCGTGCAAGCTTGTCGGTGCGCCCATACCCTTGCACGATCTGGACTACTTCAGCGCCGGCCCAGGGGCGAAAGCCAAGCAGCCTGAGTTGAATGAGGGAGATGTAGCTTCGGAGCTGTTTATTGCGCGCATTGTGCGGGTGGAGGATGTGCAGTCTTTTGGCGCGGGAGCGGGTGAGGGCCATGAGGACCACGAACGGACGTTGCCGCTAGTGTACCATCGTCGTAGTTATACCAGCTGTCATCCACGTCCTTCGGGGATCCACGATAAAAAGAGATAATCCATTTCTTGCTTTATATGCGCTCTAATTTTACCTTGACACCGGAAAATGCATTGTGTGCGCGCGCGTCACATATACACGAGGAGGTCACGTCATATGACTGAGCGTGTTCATTTGAGTGCGTGACGGCCTCATTTGTTCAACTCTCTCTCTTCGTTCTGCCGCCGCTGTCGACTCGCACATCCCTTGTCTACTGGAACCCTCCGCACTCCGTCAATGATATTTCCATTTACTTTTAACTTCAGACTTCCCGGCATCATCAATCCATTTGCCGCGTCCTCTCCCGATCCGCTCGCCCCTCCGCCCAATTTTAAAGCTAGACAAGAGGGTCGGTCCCATCAATCTCCGGTGGAACGACAGCACCCTTCCCAGGCGCTTTCTAGGACACTACCACCACCTTCAGAGCCTACCCCTGCGTATCCAGCTTATCCAGCGTACACATCCTCATATCCCATCCCAATACCCTCGTCGACGGGGACTCGAAGGATATCAAGAGCCGATCTTCCCAAAATCAATCGTCCGCGACCTTCACCCTCACCATCACCTGCTCCACTGCCCTTATCAAGAAAACGAGGCTGGGAGCCTGATCCAAGTCCTAACTGGTCCACCACGAGCCTGACCCTTGCCTCCACTAGTGGATATCTCGACACACCTGCAAAGTACCGAGAGATGGCAGCCTCTGCAGCAAATCAAGAATTTACGATGAGCTCTGACCATGATAGTCGATATACCGATAATCAGCACGTTGACGATGGTGAGTACTTTCGATCTATTCACTTCACATATTTCGCCGAATGGAAGCGGCCACCGCCTGTTGCACGTTTTCTTTGTGGCATTCTACTCTATCTTTCGTTTATGTTTGTGTTCGATCTGGGGTGTTTCGAGAGCCACGAGCTAGATTGCCCTTACCCTAATGCCACTCTGCGATCATATCCGGCATCACTGCTATTCTTTGCGCGTTATCTTCTCATGTTCTCAAGAACGGCACTGCATTCCGCTGCATGTTCGGTTCGAGTGTTTTGAAACACCATTGGCTGCAGCCTCGCGGCCCGCGCGAGGTGATTAATTGATTTTGATGCAGCGCATCAGATTCATCATCGTGCACCCTCGGTATATGCACGTGTTTAGGGGGTGTACTACACGCGCAGCTGCCCATAAAACCCAGTCCAAATTGTGCAGGTTTCCATCCTATCTGCATATCATCGTTTAACCCAACCTATCGCGCACAACACACTAGTCCACCGCGCAGCGCTCGTTGCCCCCTTTCGGCTTCTGCCACCCACCTTTTATCTCACTCCGACCCTCCTTCTACCCAAACTGCGACTCGAGATCTTTTTTTCACCTTCTCATCCCGAGCTCGTCCCTTTTGACAATCCCGTTCTCAACATCCTTTTTGCACCCATCCTTTTACTTCGTTCACGCTTGCTTACGATCATGTCACGCCTTATTCTTATGCTGCATGTAGACATGCCGCCTCTCAAGAAACGCCGCGGTTTGGCTGGCTCCATCGTTTCTACAGCTGTTAGCGCAGCTCTCATCGGAACCGCCGTCGGACTTACTGTCTACCGTCTGTGAGTATTTCCGTACTGAGTTTTTGGCTTTGATTAATTGATATATCGACAGATGGCGGGACCGTGGCAAGGATGCACAAATCCAAGCCTCAGAACACGACGTTCCCACATCACCTTCCGCAACACCTCCTCCACCCCCGTATCAGGAGAACGAGTGGAAACCGCTATCCCGACCTGCTCCTATTCCGGTCATCTCGAACCCTCCTGCCTCCCCCAAGACCATTGCCAGGCGGAAGCGTCACACGACGTCTGCCACGAAGAGACCCGTGATTGTGTACCATTCGGCGCGCCGGTCGCGCCCTCACCAATCTGCTTCTTCGACGCCTGCCCAACCCGAGTTCGATTTTGGGCATGAAGAGGAAGAAGAAGTCGGTAATCACGGTGTCGTCGAGGATAAGGTTCGTTTCTCCCTTGTTTTTCTTAAACTGAAAATGTATTTACCATGACAATTTTTGTAGATGGACTGGATAGGCGACAAGCTGTCCATGCTTATCGAGCAGGGAAAGCGTGCACTGAACACCGAAGTGGTCGTGATGAGCGACGCCAAGGAAGACGAAGTCGACGATGGCTCCGGTGCATGGGAGGAAGAAGACGTTGGAGGTCGTCGGTCCACAACCTCATCCCGCGCGGGCTCCATAAGACGCGCGAGGAAGCCGCGAAACATCGTCCCCCCTTCTTCCTCGGGCGTCGGTCTCGGCTTATATGGCGTCAACGCCACGAGCTCGACCTCATTGTTGGGCTCATCCCGTCGCGGGGGGTATCAATCAACGTATGCCCCATCGCCCCCCTCGACATCCACAACGTACGCATCTGCCTCGGCCGGGTTCACGCCTAGCTCCTCGATGCCGCATAATACGTTGCTGTTCGACAGCCCCCGCACGGGCACGCATGTGCGTGGGCTGTCCTATGAGAGCGCTCTGCCCTCGTCGTCCTCGGTCACGCGAGAAGACGCGGCGGAGTGGGAGAGCCCGGAGATCCGGGAGAGTATGGAGCGCGCTAGGGCGAGGCTGTTGGCTCGGCGCGCTGGTGGTGGGGGTGTGTGAGGGGTTTGGGGGAGGCGGGATACCCTTTCTTTTGCGTGTGGCTCTGGGATGTGAGCTGCACCATTACCTCGGCCTTTGGGAATGCATCATCGCATTTTCTTAGGCCTCTTTGACCTTCGGTTGACCTGGTCAACTGGTCACCGTGGTCTTATCACATTGTATCGGCGCGTAGGTCATCTTTTGTACACCATATTAGATCGTCGACCACCATGCACGCAGCCAACAACACTTTAGATGGACTCCTGGGTTATTTAACCATGCGCACAGACAAAGCAGTGCAGCTTGGTGATACTAGGGAGGATATCATTCATGTACTTTGTAGTAGTAGTACTAGCACCGAGAAGTAGAAATCGAAGAAGATAGAATAACGCTCGTTTTATCGCTATAATGTATATCTTTATTGCATATTTGAGCACAACTTACGATTACTGCTAATCCGATCAATGGAAGTAAGCGTTGATGTTGCAATAGGCGCTCGCCGCTCATGTTGACTTCACTGAATCTGACGTACTTAACACGTTCTTGAACAACCCCAATGATTGCTTCGACACTTCTGCCTTGCTGGTACGCGTCTTTTTGACACCTTGACTTGCATCTGTCAGCGCCTCATCCTTGCTATAAATAATCACCAATACGAAAGTTCGAACAATGCCATCTTGTTCGTCGCCCTGAGGTCCGCATTTTTGTGATAACTGATGCTGGAGCTCCTTTATAGGCTATCGGGAAATAACGGACCAGGATTTCTAACGAAATGTTCTTTTCGCTTTATAGAACGGACGGGCAGTCAACCTAGTCAACGTTCAACGTTCAACGACGATCAAATCATGGACGAGCCAGAGATTATTGTAGTCTTCTTTGGCTCTGAAGTAAGTTCATTATTCAAGGCAACGCAAAAGTTTTTTTCTGTCATCGATGGACTACGGACAAGCTATAAAGCTAAGGTCATCACATCCATTGCACTTCTTTAGAATCTCGCCCTCGACGCTTGAGCTCTTATTAAATTGTTTCTGTCCGGCCGTTTTTTCGTGCATTTTATAGGCAGTCAATTTTCATATGCGCTATCACTTCACCCAGAATAAGGGTACATCTCCTATAATTGAACCATCAGAAGAGTATCTTGATGCATCACTTATATGATAAGCTTGGTTGGACCTCTTAAAAACAGTGGCCACTAGGGAAATCATGAATGTGCCCAATCATAGCGGCCAACCATCTTCCGTCTTCCATCTTCTACCTTCGTTACAGTTCTACTGGTCTCATAAAATAGTCTGAGAGACAGAAGCTGTTGCTTTTCGTCCTTCTCCCCCCCTCCCCCCAACATTATCAAAATGGTCTACAAGCTCGTCCCCGGCCACAGTCAGCAGCTCGAGATGCAAGTGATGGGGACCATTTTTTCGGCGATGGGGTTCAGCATTTCTATCCTTCTGGGCATTATCTGCCTCATTTCCCTTCGGAGACGACAGAAACCTGAAGTACACCAGAGTGTTATCCGCCGGTACCTCCCCTTCTATGTCGTTTTGATGCTCCTCCTCAGCACTTTCGCCATGATCGAGGGGATTTTGTCCGTGCTCTGCTTTTTGTTTGACAAATTGAAGTTCTATAGACTGAAGTCTGGGGCTCCGGTTTCTCTTCCGTTAACTATTTGGGCCGCTGATGGATTTATGGTCGGTATTTTGCGATATTCACTGCCTTTGACTGTCTTTGACCTCGCTTCATATAATCTGCTTGTAGCTTTGGCGTTGTTCCATTCTGTACAAAGGGATATCAAGAAACCGTCGAAGACTGCTGGTGGCTTTGCTCACGTTTCTTGGAATAAAATCATTGGGTAACACAGTGATCTGCATGCCTCCCACCTACCTTAAATTTCTGATCCATTTTATATTTAGTGCTGGGAATACTCGCTCTACTACCGCTCATTGGATTTATGGGGACTATTGTCCTCATCGCGCTTACGACCTCCGTCAACCTGATTATTTTGACCCTAATTGTCCTCAGGCTCGTCCTGCATCAATCCTATCTGCAAAGTGTCCTTGGGATAGAGGAATACCATTCGCCCTACTATGTCATTATGAACATCTGCTTGGAGTCCGCTGCCTTGATAGTGGTAACGGGGACAAGCTGCATCTTCGCCGCCATTGTCGACCCAAGAAACGCGGACGCGATCCAGGTTCCCATGCTAATAATGCCCCAGATCTGTGTGAGTAGATATTCCACGTATTGCGTTCCTTGTCCGCCTAGTTTAAAGACCACTGACGGGGGCGTCATAGGTTATATCCCCTTTGCTTATTGTGTATAGGGTTGGGCAAGGACGAGCCGCTGCAGAAATAGTACAAGGGCCGGTTGAGCGTCTAGAATCTGAGATTCAAGTCACAACGGTCGTCGGAGTCGAAGCCAGAGAGTCATGACGTTACGTAGAACATGTGTGGGATTGAATCGACTTGGAAGGGATTGTTCTTATACATAGTTAGCTGATAAGAGCTTAGAAGTTGCTTGGGACTTGGATACGAAAATTTACTTGAGACTAATTAATGGACGTCTTCTAGTAGCAATGTGGTGCATAGCAATATAGCTCTTGTCCTTGCATGTATCTACCACAGTGTGTGTGAGTGACTTGCGCAGTTGACTACGAATAACGTAAAGGAATCTATGCGTGCGAGCATATCGATCTTATCAAATTCCGATCAATTCTGATTGGCGCCTAACGATAAAATCAGTTCAATTTCCCTTTGAACGAACGATATGACCGAGTACTGACAAAGACGTATATTTGTGACTACATACGTGTTATGTCAGGATCTGGGCTTGCAGGCTCTTGGACGCGTTGGCAAAGACGGATGGCGTTGTGATGACGCGCGATAATTGGATATTCATTTTTCCCTGTAACCTATTTGGGCCGTTGTTTCCCAGCGATTCCCATGACGGGCGATATGCGGACGATTTTGCCTTTTCCAGCCATTTATACCCTTGTCGTCCAAGAGCCTGGATGCATTCATGCTGAGTAACATATCGTGGCTCATCATATATCCAAGTCAGCAACTGATAATCGCGATTTCGTTAGGCTGCGTGTGGGATTACAAACGCGTGGTGTTGGCGGGGGTACTTAAGCGCCATGGATTAGATGCGCTTCTTGACTACCAATCCCCATCTTCGACTTCATTTCTACGATCACAACACCGAATTCAAGATGTCTTCCCCTAGAATCGCCATCGTTATCTACTCCATGTACGGCCACATCGCCAAACGTACGTCGAACCATTCACTATTCTGTGTACTTGATAGCTGATTAGATTTGCAGTCGCTGAGGCCGCTAAGGCTGGTATTGAGGCGAAGGGTGGAAAGGCCACGATCTACCAGTGAGTAACCCAAGAACCCCTATTATTATTCCAGATTTGACAAGTTTTTCCAGAGTCCCCGAGACACTCCCCTCGGAGATCCTCACCGCCATGCATGCTCCTGCCAAACCCGAATACCCTATTGCCACCCCCACCACTCTGACAGAACACGATGGCTTCCTCTTCGGAATCCCCACACGGTTCGGAAACATGCCTGCCCAGTTCAAGGTCAGTCACATTGGGTTATTTGGGGTGACAGCAATGTTCTGATCCACGTTGAACTTTGAAGTCGTTCTGGGACGCGACAGGCAGCATGTGGGCCACCGGAGCGTATGCGGGCAAATACGCTGGCATCTTCGTCTCCACTGCAGGTCTCGGAGGAGGACAGGAAGTCACCGTCCTCAACACCCTCTCCACTCTGGCCCACCACGGCATCATCTACGTCCCCTTGGGATACAAGGCTGCCTTCCCCCAATTGACCAACATCGAAGAGGTCCACGGAGGTACGTGGATCTTCTTAGCTTGCATTTGCGATGCTTGTACTGATACACATGTGTCATTTTAGGATCGCCCTGGGGCGCCGGAACCGTCGCTTCCTCGAGTGGAAGCCGTCAACCCTCTGCTCTGGAGCTTGAGATTGCCGGAATTCAAGGAAGCTCCTTCTACGAGACCCTTGCCAAGGTCAAGGCTTGAACATTTCGTTATTTAGACCTCTGTATAGCATAGATTTGGGACTAGAGGCGTGTAAAATCTGGAACATTGCAAGATAATATTATCATACCCATATTCGATTTGGAAAATGTGTTTACAATTTAGGCAAAAATTGCATCCACATCTGGGCTTACAGAAGAGACTTACTATATTGCACATAGCTTGTACATAGCCTCTTTTTTTAGTGAATTGTCAAGTTCTCATGCTTTAATAGCACTGCTGTGAATAACAATCAATGCCAGTCAGAGATCTTCCTAACTCATCTTCCTATTAGTAGTATCTCAAAATGGAAGTGTAGTGTGCGTATTTCGAACTGGGAATGCACCCAGGGTTGAGGTAACTTTTCTTTTGATAATCTTGAAGATGCACGCCGTAAGCAAACAGCCGTGTTCGACGCTTTGGAAGATTTATGTTTTCTCCAGGTTGGCATTTCAACCCTGGGCTACTTGGGAGATATCCCTTTGCAGGTGGGGGCATTCAAGCATTCTGCAGGTTCTTCCGTAGAGGATGTGGGGGTTGGAACATTTAGAGTCGATAAAGGATCGGGTGGCTTAAGTCAAATTAAAAATTGTTAAAGGTTAAGGAGAGGCGTTTAAGTTAAATCCAGGTAATGCGATCGTCGGGACAAAAGCTATAATAAAGTTCGTGCTAGAAAGAAAAGGAATTAGTTCCATGTCAGTAGATACCCATGGTGTCGCTGTATGAAGAAGTCCAGCAATTAAACAAAAATTAGTGTATTCCAACTGAGAAAAAAAGTAAAAGTACACCAGAACGAATGACAACAGCGCTCCAGAAGAACTGATAGGATGCATAGAGGATACACAAATGAAGGGGTGGTTCGCGAAAGCCGATAGCGAGACAGCAGGAATAGAAGAGTCCGTAATCAGTGAGGGGTGGTATCATAGGCCCGATAAGAAGTCAACCAAGGCTCCAAACCCAGACCAAGACCAAGAAGTGAAAGACGCATAGAGACACGAAGAGATGGTTATAGTCGAGTGATAGCCTTGGAATCCAAAGGCAGTCCTGGAAGAGACGACATCAAGGGTTTGGAACAATGTCTTAACACTAGAGACACTGACCTGTAGGATCAATGCCGTTGCGGGCAAGGATCCGGTTATGCCTGACCAATCTCGCCTGGTCGAAACTTGAGGAGCGCCGAGGTGAGTGATATGTGGAAATAAATGGTGCGTAGAAAGGAACTCACTTAATACGCTCTCGCCTCATGATTTCCAGAACCTCCTGGGTACCCTGCTCGTCGAGGCCGGTACGCGAATCGCCTTCTGCGATGTTTGCCTCGATATCAAAGTTAGACGATGTCATGCCTACACCGGCTTGCTGAGAGAATGTTGAAAGAGGGGTGTAGTTGTGAAGGCGAGGAAAGAACGACTTGATGCGGTCGGGGAGATGAGGCACGACCAAGGCGCGGTAGCGATATGTCACTGTTCATGGGCGTCATTGAGCATCGCGAGTAGTGTCAAAAACTGAAAGGGACGTACACAAGACCAGCAGCGACAGAAATGCCAACAGGGAGAGATAGAACAACATCGTTGGTTGTTATTGAATTGAGACTATGGAAGGTGTTTATACAGTTGTCTTGACCACACTACACAAGGGGTCAGGACACGGGTGACAGTGTGACCGGTCATTAGCACCGGTCACAGTGTCTTTGTCAGCACATGACACTAAATTAGTTTTGACACAGCCCACAGATTCACAATTCTCAGTCCGACAACTATGGCCAGTATCAGGATCTGCATCTAGTGCATATAAGTCCGCCGCCCACGTATCGCGCTCACACACCATTTTCCCTCACAAATATCCCTTTTTCCAAACGCAAAATCAGCAGCGATGACTCCACAAATACAAACGCTTTTCGATTCTCTGGAGGTACTTCATTGACCGCTTATTCTGAAGCCCTACGATCTGACAATCAACAAGAGAGAATACTGCCCGACGATAGACTCGTCTTTGATTGCGGCCCTGGTCGCTGAAATCGAATCAGACGCGGGGGGAAATGCCATTACACCAACCCAGGAACAGGTTGAGACGCTGCGCGCAACGCTCAGCGCGCTTTCTTTGCAGGCGGAAGAATCAGAGCTTTCAGAACTCTCTGATATGCACCTAACGTCCCAATTTGACGAGACGATTTCGAGCTGGACTACAGCTGACAACGCGCCGGAACAGCCCAGCACAAGTTCCGGATCATCATCTTCGTCCTCGCATTCCTTCAGTTCGCCTCTCGGATTTCTGCAAGCTGCTCTGCCTGAGGTACCGACAGCGAGATTGCAGAAGGCGTTGGAGGAGGCGGAAAACGATGGCATGGAGATGTGGGATATCGTGGCGAGCATCCTCACAGAAGAATCGATTCGCGAAATGGAAGAAAGAGGTCTGGAGGGACTTGAGGACGATGAGCGATCTTTGAATGAATCGTACGGAGACGACGACTGGGATACTGTGGAGACCAAGAAAAAACCTGCCCAGTCAAAAACAGCTAAACGGAAAACACAACCACGTCCAAAGAAAATTGCTTTGGCAGATATTCGACAAAGACATCATCAAGTCCAGGCTCATCATTTGCACCACAAGAAAATCACTTCTGATAACGGACTTTCTACCCATTCACTTGTAGCCGATCCATGGACTCAGATCTCTTCCCTATCAGATCACGTCGCCAGTCTGCTCCCTCCAAATCCCCCATCCATGTTCCAATCTTTCTTCCATTCTCCAAAGTATACCACATCCTACGACGCGTTACGTGCTGCATTGACATCACTCTGCCAAAATTATAAGGAGCTTTCAGAGACTGCCAGTTACATGACAGTCGTGTTCAACCTCCTTGATCTCGTCATGCCACAATACGAGATCAGCGACGAGGAACATCGTTCTCGTATAATCGAGGACGTGCAACTCGCCATCGCTGTTACCAAAGGCTCCGGGGACGAAGCTCTGCAGCTAATCGACCTTCTCCGTGAACTGGATTCGAATGATGACTTGGGTGTTTACCACCAACTTCCGCCAGAACCGCAAGCCTGGAAAAAAGACAACGAAATATCCAGAACACGATTACCTTCGAGTCCCCCAGCCATCCAGCCACCACCGCCTCCCCGCGCGAAGCAAAAACCACAGCCTTCAACGCCTACACGTAATAAGCCTAGTCCGTATCAATGGCAAGCAGTGCCGCAACGGAAAGTTGCCCCCCAGGGACCTCACCCGCTTTCGCACCACATTCCGGCATATACGAGGGATGTCAACGGCATGAAGACGGCTCGTGCGTTTGGATCGAGGGGCGGGAAGGTTGATCCTGAGGCGAGTGAGTTTAGGCGCCGGATGGATGAAACGATGAGGAAGAGGAATGAGGCTCTCCGGGAAGCGTCGAGGATGTGGCAGAAGGGGAATTCGAAAACGAGAGGAGGGGAGATCGCCTTTTATTTTGCGGAACGGGTGAGTGTGCTTTGATTTGTTTGTGGGTTTGATCTGATTTTGTTTCCTCTTAGGCGAGAGAGTTCCAGGAGGTTGCACGACAAGAGGCGCTTAACGCTGCCCGAGTATTGGTTCAGTCTAAAAGGTATTAGAATTTTAAAATTATGTTTCTGTCGATATCTGATTCGAACATTGGTTATTTAGAACAAGCAATGGGAACAGCGACACCATTGATTTGCATGGGACGACCGTGATGGAGGCAGTTACAATCGTGAAAGAGATTCTTCACGAAGAATCGTCCTCTATATCTCAAGGTACGCTCACAATCTTGCCTCTTGTTCGTACTTGGTTTCACTTAGAATTCTTTTTACTTTGCCCTCCTTTCCTTCTTTTTTTTCTTTGCTCATTGCCGACTTCATCAATATCTCTGTCTTTCTGGACTCTACTGGCGCTTTCTACTCTGTGATTGTTTGTTGCTATCTGAATTTCTACTGGGCAAACCTTATTTGTGATAAATAAGCAAAACCGATGAAGATCATCACTGGTCGTGGAAAGCACTCTGCGAACCAAGTCGGTGTTCTAAAACCCGCTGTGCGGAAGGCGCTAGTCGATGACGGCTGGGTTGTTGGTGCTTGGGATGGTGGTTTAATTGTGCGCCAGCGCCGAAGCTAATACGACCTTCCTTGGACTACGCTTGTTGTCTGAATATCTTACGCTATGGGTCATCATCCCCATCTGATACTTAGGAACATGCAGCCTTGCATTCAGGGCGTCTCTCCTCTCTTCCCTTCCTCCCACGACGTCATCATTTATTCCCTTGGATAACGTGTCAGTCAGCAGAACGCCATACTGCACGTCTTTATGAATTATTCATGATACCTCGCATTCTATCTATCTTTAATCTTGATTTGTCCCCTTCATTTCTTGGAGCCTCCAAGGTATGTTTTTCTCGTTGATTTATGTTGGTGTCCTCTGACATTGGGCATTCTTCTTGTCTAGGGTCTGTATTAGACTTCATGCAGACATATTTGCATAGATTTCTTCATAGATCTCTTAGAACACCTATTTTGCCAACCGACATCCTTGTGTTTCAAGTGTCGCTTTGGTCCAGTTAATAATTTGTCAATGTGCATGCCAGTATAGTATTGTATTTCATATCTTTGCTATGTATTTCATATCTTTGCTATGTATCTCTCACTCTTGACATGTAGCCTTACGACTCGTTCTTTATAGCTTTATCCATTTTCTTTATCTGCGTTGTTGACAATCCAAACTTTATTTTAAGTTTTGCTTTTTTGGATTTGCATTTATCAATAACATTACATTGCTTTGTTTTCTGTTTCTTTTTTGTTGGCTTTTTTCAAAGGAGTGGTTGCCCAGGTACTCGACTAGTGACACCGACCAAGTATTCTAGTCGAGACAGCCTTGTAAACAACAAATACATATGACATTGACAATGACTCATGGATGGGAGCGAGGTCAACTCCAGGAGATAGGGGCTCAATATTCAATCTCCTTATGAGGCAATAAAATGATGTCATTCAATGACGTCTGACACGGTACTTAAATCTGAATCGCTCGTCCATCCTTAGCTTTATATCATCTTTCACCTCAACCATGAGCGACAAACACGACATGAAAACATCAACTTCTGAAAGCGAGAAGTTAATCCAACAAACCGCCGACAACCTTCCCTCGGAGAATCCGGTCCCTCTCGGCATCGTGCGTTCGGTGTCGCCACCCTTGGCTTCGGTTGGGCTCAACAAGTTCATATATGGGTTGTTGGGGTTGGTTATCCTGATGTGCGGATACTACCTTTATCGCACTGTGCAGTGCAAGAGAGGTGAGGGTGGGTGGTGGAGCCTTGGGATGCCTTTGTGATGTGATGGATTGGAATTTGGTGAGCAGTGTCAATGGGTTCAATGGTACTCAATTTTTCCATATATTCTGCGTCGTCGTCGAGCTGACCTTATAGTTATCATAGGCAAAAAAAACGAAGCGGGGAAATCGGCAACGCAGCAACACGAGCATTTCAGAGGATCCCTTTTTGAATCTTGTTTGAGAAACACTGTACTAACATAACACCTATCTATCTATGAAAAATCTGCGGTGAAGAGAGTATATACGCAATATTTGTATTCTGCTTGGTATCTTTGTGAAACAATTCGGACTTCTGGGATTGAGTGTGCCACAAGTAAATACCCAGAAAAGGAAATAGTGATAGGCGCTCATCGCCTTCGATTTACATAGATCCACGTCAGGCTGCACAAGGTGTACGGGAACCTAAATGTCCGAAGAATAAAAACGGAGGCCCTATTCACTGAATTAGATGAAGTTTGGGATAATTGCTCGCTATTCTTAGCGTCAATGGTGCGCGTTCTGGCGAAAAGACAACTTCATTATCATCGTCGATGCCGATATTGATTCGTATCATTCGAAGCAGTGGTCCGTGAAGGTATATGGGCAAGAGACAAAAAGTATTGAATCATTGCCAGCAACACGAAGAGAAGGCCATATTTAGTCCTTTGAAATGTCACCTGTGCGTACGATATACTATCAACGAACAACCTTCTCTCGCGGTTTCGCTCAACTAACAATGCCTCGGAAGTCATCGATTCGAACTTTCACCACCTCTGCCACCTATCGTGTTGGTAAACCAATTAATGCCCAGCAATGTAGAGGCATTTCGAAGTCTGAGAGCTGAGAAAGGATGTAAACGCGGCGTGGAAGGCGACCCACTTCTAACACTGCGAATACACATATGCTCACCTGAGCTCGGGCCGCTTACACCTCAACATATTTGTTCTTCACCAGATTCGCCTGCTACTCAAGACCGTAGAAAACGAGGAATGATCAGGCGCTGTGGAAGGGAATATTCATGGAGGTTGGAGAGCCGGGTTAAAGCCTGAGAAGGTCGGTCTCGGCCTCGCGTTTTGGAGATGTTGGGAAATATAGAACTTTCAATTAAATGAGAGGGGAAGTAGAAAGGATATATGTCAATGTCTAAATGATACAGAATGTGAAGTTTACGCAGAAGCCTTATCCGCTGCTGGTGATGTTGGCTGCTCTGCCTCTGGTGCAACTTCGATCTTGGGAATGACGCCGTTGTTCTCAAGCAACGTTTCAAGCTCGCCTGATTGATGCACTATAAATAAGAATGAACGCATTGGTCAGTAATCACGGAGGTAATGTTTCGTTCGGTCGCAAGGACAAGGAAGAACGGGAGGGAGGAACTCACTTCCGATGAGAATGTCGCATCCACCAACGAATTCGCCGTTTACGTAGACCTGGGGAACTGTTGGCCATTCCCTGAACGATTCCGAATGAATTTTGCACCAATCAGTCTTTCATTCATCGAAAGCCAATGCAAAGGGGACGCACGAGAATTCCTTGATACCACTCCGCAACTCAGGGTCTGCCAGGACATTGTATGTCTGCATCTTCTCGCTTGGGACACCGTGCAGGTCAAGGATCTGGACGACCGCGCGAGAGAAACCGCATTGGGGCTCTGCGGGTGTGCCTTTCATGAACAACACAACGGGGTTGGCTTTGACGGCCTCTTCGAGCTTGGTCCGTGTCTCTGTTGAGAGGAAACGGTAGGCTGTGAGTCTACTTGACACCAGCGCCGAGGGTGCAGCGCGGTTCAGCACTCGGACCTGCAGGAGATATATATTGAATTAGTCTACCAGAAACAAGATTTTATCAGAATTTGAGAGGATATGCGTACTGATGAGAAGAGACTTGTTCGGAACATGGCTGGGAGGTGGTGGAAGACGGGTGAGGAGAGTTCGGTCGACACTCGGCGACCTCAGAAAAGTGACCTCGGATGATGTAATCGCTCTCTCACGTGGACCAAAGTGGTGAACGTGATTCCGCGTCAGCCAATCAGCTTTCCGCTTTCACCACTGGCCGAGTACCGATGTCGCGTTCAGCACTTTATCCTCCTCTTCCCTGTCCACCATGAAGGTCGAAAACCGCACTTTCATTGTTTCTGGAGGGTGCGTTTTGCTGGAGTCTTCCCGCCTTCGCTTGACCGAGACCATCACAGTTCTTCGGGCCTTGGACTGGCTACCGTCGCCGACCTTCTCTCAAAAGAGGGTTATGTATCCATAGTCGACCGCTCGCCTCCTCCAGAAGACATTCTCTCTTCCAAGCATGTCAAGTTCTTCAAGACCGATATCACTATTCTCTCGGAGATTGCCAAAGCCGTGAACGATAGTGTGGAATGGGCCGCCAAAACAGGGGCACCGCTTGCCGGTGTAATTAACTGCGCTGGAGTTGGTACAGCGTCCAAGATCATCGATGCGCATGGACAACCTCATAGCTTGGACCTTTGGAATTTTACATTGGCTGTCAATCTCACTGGATCGTTCAATTTGACGCGTCTGGTGCTTGAGCATCTCACTCGAGTTGAGCCAGAGCCTGGAAGCGATGGCGAACGCGGTGTGGTCATCTTCGTGGCGAGCGCGGCTGCAGTGAGTAACGTGTCCTTTCCTATTGAACTTCCATTGATTTATTTTCGTTTCATAATAGTTTGAAGGCCAGCCAGGTCAAACGGCGTATTCAGCCACCAAAGGCGCCCTCGTCTCGATGACACTGCCCATGGCGCGTGATCTCGCCCGGCACAATATTCGCGTCGTTACCATCGCCCCAGGTGTCTTCGATAGCAGCATGACCGCCAACTTCCCTGCGAAGACCAGGCGCAGCCTCGAGAACGAGGGTATCGTGTATCCTAGACGATTTGGACAACCGTACGAATTCGCGAAGACTGTGAGCTGGATTATCGACTGTCCCTATGTGAATGGGGAGACTATTCGGCTCAGCGGTGGAGGGCGGTTGCCTGGAAAGCTGTAGTGACATGAGTACTGCGCTTGGGAGGTGAGAGTCCAATGTCTTTATATGTCTCTTATTACCTTTTCTGATCTCCGTTAGTTGCAGATTCTGATAGAACATGTCATAAAATTTGCATTTGGAAGTACCAAATATACCCATTGACATCGCAGCAAAATTCCTTGATGCCATTGATTCGTTCCAAGCATTTCAATGCTGATTTCTGATACATAGCATCTCCGCGGCGAACGATTTAACAAGCTTCAGTTTCGCCGCGACTCAATGGTTCACGGCTGTCCGAATACTCAATGCGAAGAACGGCCATAAAATCTACATAGCAAGCCCTGAATTTGGAATATTGTCTGCAATTAATATTCAGTATCATTCGCGGAAATGCCCTCAGATGCGTTTTTCCTTGAGCGCCCGCATTGAACAAGGTTTGGACCCTAAAAATCGAGTTGTTCAAGAGTCAAGAGCCGTCAAGACTCAAGATAAATCACCAACGAACATCAGCACCTGCTCATGCAAGGAATATTAGGAATTCTTCACAACTCGGTTGCACCACGTTTATTTACCAGCACTGGGACGCAATATAAGGTCGACTGATCTATCACCAATTCAAAGGCGAGTTTCAGTTAATTGCTTAACGTCCCTCTGCTTCAGCACTTCTAACACAGCAACAATTCTTCATCATGGAAATTTGATCTCCGAACATGCGCCACAATCAGCGTCTCCGGACTCAACGGATTATGGATGCACGTAGAGGCCTACCCCACGAGCTTCGGGCGCCAATAACACGTCAGGAACAAGTGCTCGAATTTGAAATCCATTTGATAATGCTGATGAGGAAGTGGAATTGGGTGAATCAAGCTAAGATTCGACCTGGACACGTTGGCAATCAGATGACGAGTTGAATAACCGCTCTCGCTGTTTTAGGCCTCGTTGGGCTCTGTTAGGCTTCCCCATCTTGGGCGGCGGTGTCCCGATGCCTAATTCAACGCCCTCGCTCCAATCCGTGATTCTCTAAAATTATAAAGCTAGTCTGGGGCCAGGGAATCACGATCTCGGAGGCCAACTGGCCAACTCTATTGTGCGCTTAATCAGAGGATGTCAACCTGAGATTAATTCTCCAGCTCCGGGTTTCTACCTCTCGTCCAGCCGGTACTGCGGTGAAAACTACTGACATGTACTCTACCTTACCAGTGTCCATGTCGACTGGAAGCAGATGAGATTTCGGTGAGATTTTTGATCACCAGGGTTTACGGCCATTGGGCTGCACCCCTCCGTCACCCATTTTCTAAATCATCATTTAGCAGACTTGGGGAACCGAAAATGCTCTCCGAAATTGGAATTTTTGGCTGAAGAGATGTCCTAGGCTCCGGATCCTCCTGCTAGCAGCCTGCAGGCCTAGTACCTTGGTCCGTATACGAGGTTGCATTTGAAGCTGGGATCTCAGAGAACAGCAAGAATCGCTGCGCTATAAATCTTGGAATATGTTGGGAAGTTACGGACACTTTTGACCAGTTTTTCCGAAATATACACCAACCCTTCCAGTCTTCAGCGGCAGTTTAACAGGTTGCGCTGCGACCTGTCCGGTCTCTTCAAAGTCTCCGCCCCTTGGTATCACACCTATCATACACAGTCCTGGCCCTTAGATTGCTGGCAATGATCGTCTACACAACCCCACAAACACCCCAGAATAAATAACGAATTCGGGCCTTGGCGTAGACGGATGCAAATTTGATGTCGACGCTTGACGCGGACGAGCTAGAAGGTAGACTGACAGCCGGATAATTTTTTTAGAGATTGGAGCTCGTGGGTGTTGAGTTCACTCCGATACTCTCTGCCTCATTTTTTGCGCAAGCGTTGACTCGGACGTTGGAACATTGGAAGTCGCTGAGAAAGAAGGCACCGACATCTTATGGATCCAGATTGATGGGGATATCAGTATGTTTTTGATTCGGCAGATTCCGACAAATGCCACCATCTCCAGATCCCGAATCGATCTTCGCTTACTTGCATTCTGCAGAAAGGACTCCTCGAGTGACGAGTCGCATGACAAGCGCTGTTGGCTTGGGGATCTTTTCCTGTGACCAAGCATCAAGCAAATATGGCATCGAGGCTTTCCGCAAGACCGCAATAGGGCCAAGGACTTAAAATTGGAGGGGTCGGGGTCCATCATGAAAGCCACGATTGTATATTAACCGCCGCCTAAAAACTTAAAAGGCTGGATCGCTGGGATACATATGGTCTCCAGGTCCTTATAATTCTCACACTCAGCTATGTCCATCCCACTGTGATTCCGCGGACGCCTTTTACTCCCCGTCTTTTTTTGCGTGTGCCCCTACACTCTACAACAACGGCGAGGCAGCTGGAATACCCAGCCGCGACCTACAAGTGGGCGGTCGGACATGGCCTCGGATGAAATTTTGACGCAGGCGGTACGCGCCATGCGCCTTGTGACGGTGGGTTGTCCTCAGTGGTCTATTTTCGCCTTGCGCGCTGAATTTGAGATGCCTTTAGAGTTTCGATGGTGCGCCGTATACTTGACCGACGGGTATATGCTCCTTACTGACGCGTATGGAATAGTTGCGGCTTCTACACTCTTTGTCTGCGACTACATTGTGACCCTTCCTTTGGAGCTCGATTTGGTGTGGAGGGCGAAGTGGAACGCGATGAAGGTTCTGTATATCATACAACGGTATCTGCCGTTTGTCGACACCGTCGGCCTGGTGCTTTATCGTGAGTCGTATATGTTTACTGCCCGGTTTTTAACCGCTAGAAACGCGCCGCCTTCAGACCAACTCAAAACCAGCTTAAAAGAAGCTGAATGTAAAAAGATCTACATGGCCAGCGGATGTTTGTGTATAAATCCTTAACCACGAAGAAAACGCACACTGATACTTTGCCAGGTATGATCGTTGTAGGCATGGCCTGCTCAGAATGTAAGCCCATCGTCCTGTGTTTTTACCTTGGGTATTCTGAACCCTTCACGCAGTGATTTTGACAGTACGGGCCTGGGCAGTGTGGAACCAAGACCGTCGCCTAACCGTCTTCCTTCCTATCGCTTACGCCCTGTTCTGGTTGCCCGACTTTGCTTTTCTCGCCATATTTTTACGGTCTTTGGAATGTAGGAGAGGCTTTCTTCCCACCCTGCTTTGCGCTGACTGTGCTGACTGTCTGTCGTCAAGTCACGGATTTACCTTATCCTCTCGTCGGCTGCTATGTCACGCATGCTGACCATATCCTTATAATGTGCTGGGTCGTTGTTTTAATTTGGGATGCCAGTGCGTTATAGTCGTCTTCTATTCATCATGTAGATCATGCTCACCAGTGCAATTGAAGTCATCCTAGGGCTTATGATTGTGCCAGGTTTCCGGGCTTGTGCGTGTGTCGTCAACTGGGTTTTTCACCCTCCTAATACTTCATTTTCAGTCAAAGCAGGCGGTAATACAGCGTTGACGAGGGTGGTCTTCCGTGATGGTATGTTTAAGCTTAACGATTTACCGTAAATTAAGACCCTGATCTTATGACATTCCAGGCGCTTTGTACTATCTCTACCTATTCCGTGAGTTCCATTTCATAAACGGATCGATGAACGATATTGACGCGACGTAGTGCTATCGTCCGTAAATATTAGTATTGCGGCAGTACTTCCAGTGCGTTGACCATTTCCCTTTTTATACGACAGTAGCCTGACTTTGGTGTATAGGCGCAATATTCACAACTATTAACATCGTACGTTCCTTCTTGTGTACTAGTTTTTTTTGCGTTCATGCTGAAGAAATTTAGGACGGCGCGATGTCTTCACTCTATGCTAACAAGCCGCGTACTTCTACACATTCGCGCACACACAAGCGACGCGGACCCTGTCTTCAGGCAGGACGTCGACTTTGCCAACGAGCTGGACTCCCTAAATCTTCTCCGAAGCCAGCAGGGATCTAAGCCCACTTTGATTAGGGTGCCACGGTCCGCATGAAGTCCACGCTCGACCACGCTCTTTTGTTTCTCTCTCTATCGCAAACTGTACAAATAATTATCCTCGCTTTCGCTGCTGTCGATCATGTTATTTTCTTTGTAATATATTTAGGGTTGGTGTTGGCGGTTTTGGCCAATAGTAACCTCATTCGCGTTATGAGCGCCTATTTCTCGGTCACTTCGTTTTCCAATTCTTTGTTCAACATTTTTGGGTCTTAGCTTCTCTTTCAACAACGTATATAATTGAACAGACTATATATAAACAGGACATTCGTGAGCACAGGTCCTCCAGACGATATTTCCCCACTGTGCTATAATTATCTGCATCGTCAGAGAGCGGTGCACAACTCGAGTTGGCACAACTGCAACACAGTTTTGGAGGTCGTTCTCTGTTTGGTGAATCGACTTCCAATTCATTCTAACATACAACCATCGATGGAAGAACGAGAAAGATGAAGGGCACAATAAAGGTAGATCTACAGGCGGGATGGTTAAGCGATATTGTTGCATATGGCGAAATAATGTTGGACAATCAATTCCGGCTGTGCGTCCGTCACCTTGCGGTCCGCCTGTTATAACCTGTTCGCAGGCATTCGTAATCGCGTTCATGCCCATCACCCCTTCCCAGCCCCTTCTTATCTCTTGTCTTCCACCATAATGGACAAGCTCCTACCACAGCGTCAGGGGGCGACGCGTTCCGCTGTCTTCCGCTCCCTTTTGGCCTCAGTTTTGCTCACGGTCGTTGTCGTCACCTCGCTTGGCCTATCTCTCGAACATACCCCGTTTGCTAGGACGAAGGTGCCTATTAATGCTAACCATATCGTTCAACAATGCCAGGCGCTGCATGTCCTTCCTGCGCCGCCTAAGAATTTCCACCAGAGGTCTGCGTCAGATCGCCATGTGCCTGGTACACCGCCCACGCTTATCCGCAACGCGACGATTTGGACGGGACGCGTTTCGGGACAGGAAGTCCTCATTGGAGACGTCCTAATCGACAAGGGTGTCATTCGAGATGTTGGGAAGATCAAGGAAAGCGTGTTGGAGGGCTATGATAACCTTGTGGTAGTTGACGCTGGAGGCGCTTGGGTTACACCAGGGTGCGTATCTCGTTCTGGTTGAACGTTCACTTGCACTCGTTTAGCTGACCTACGTGTACCCAGAATCGTCGACATCCATTCTCATATGGGAGTCGATAGTGCTCCGGAACTTAAAGGTGCCTCGGACACCAACTCTCTCAAAGGACTCGTTATGCCATGGCTTCGCAGTCTTGACGGCTTGAATACTCATGACGACGCCTACCGCCTCTCTATTTCTGGTGGTGTTACGACGGCAAATATTCTTCCAGGATCTGCAGATGCGATAGGTATATTCCCCAAGTTTTGACGCACTTTGGTTGCTGATTTTTTGAATTCTAGGTGGTCAAGCCTTCACTATCAAGTTGAGGCCGACCAAGGAACGATCCCCTTCTGCAATGGTCATTGAACCTCCATATACCCTCAACGGAACAGATGTAGATCCTTCCCTTCCTCCCCGTTGGAGACAGATGAAGTGCGCAATTCTTGCTCTATCTCTGTGGGGAGAACGCAACTGACAAATTCGTGTGTTCAGGCATGCTTGTGGTGAAAATCCCAGTAAGCCATGATATTCATATGTACTGTATTAAGTGACTGACTAGAGTCTCCAGGTAGGGTTTATTCTGGCACTCGAATGGATACTATCTGGGCTTTCAGAGAAGGGTCAGTCTTGATATTTTGCATAGCAGCTGCTCAGCAGGTTAAAAAAAATTTGACATAGATATGATAAAGCACGGGAAGTAAAAGAGAAACAGGATGCTTATTGCGCCAAAGCTTTGAAGGGGGAATGGAATGGATTGGGGACCTTTTCAGAAGAACTGCAATGGGAGGCTTTGGTTGACGTTTTACGCGGTCGTGTCAAGGTCAGTCCATAGCTGTTCTCAATGGAAGCTTCTCAACTCAAAATCCATACGAATTAGATCCATAACCATTGTTACGAAGCAGTCGACTTGGATGGTATGGTTCGAGTAAGTTGCTATCGCCTGAGTGAAGCATTCTGGATTTTCATGCTAAAGGCGATTATTTCCCCCAGCTCACCAACGAATTTAAATTCTCCATTGCTGCCTTCCATCACGCCCACGAGACTTATCTCGTCCCCGATCTGTTGAAGAAAGCATATGGTTCGTTGGATACAGCTGATATGTTCTTCCATTCCTTGCTGACGTTGGAGTTGCTCAGGTACCACTCCTGCTGTCGCTCTCTTCGCCACCAATGCAAGGTACAAACGTGAAGCTTATCGCGGCTCCGAATATGCCCCTCGTGTCCTGGCTGACAACGGACTCAAAGTCGTCTTGAAGGTATTGTTGGATTTTGAATGCGAATAAACTCTAGGGCGGGGAGGTCTGATCTCGATATTCTCATTTGGTAGAGTGACCACCCTGTTCTCAACTCACGCCATCTACTTTTCGAAGCCCAGCAAGCTCATTACTACGGCTTACCCACCAACCTTGCCCTTGCTAGTGTAACCTCAACTCCGGCCACCGTTTTAGGTTACGACCACAGAATTGGATTCCTCAAGCCAGGCTATGATGCAGGTAAGGCATTTAAATTTGGTATTTTCTGGTTCCCCATCAAATACGACTGGAATAGACGTTGTTGTCTGGGACAGTCACCCTCTTGCTCTTGGAGCTGCTCCAAAACAAGTCTTCATTGACGGCATTGCCCAACTTGAGAAGCCCCATATCAGCAAGAAACCTGCAGCCTTCCAAGAAGCGCCCAGAACACCCGATTTCAGCAGCGAGATCAAGGAAACGCTCAAATACGAAGGGCTCCCTCCATTGGAGGCCAAGAAGGCGGATGCAGAGGTCGTTGTTTTCACCAATGTCGGTAGTGTCTTCCTGAGGAAAGGCTCTAGCATCGAGGAAACATTTTCCGCTGCTGAGGAAGGTTCTTCTGCGATGGTGGTTGTTGAGGGAGGCAAAATTCTGTGCATCAGTGCTTCGCCTATGTGCTCTACCGCCCATAGCGACCGCCATGTCCAGACGATCGATTTGGAGGGTGGTTCTATTTCGTACGGTTCTCCTTCAATTGACTTCAGTATATATCATTGACGAAGTGTTTCTATGTAGCCCTTCGCTCATTAGCTACGGGAGCCATCTTGGACTGAACCACATCGATGGCGAATCGTCAACGAACGACGGCAGAGTCTATAATATTTTGAAGGGCGATCCTCCTTCCGCCTTTGGAGTAGACCCTGTCATTCGTGCGGTCGATGGCCTGCAGTTCGCGAGCCGTGACGCCTTGTAAGTGTCGAATTCAGTTTCGAATTCAACTTCTTCTCAATCCCAGATCAAAGGCTTGGATACCGCACAGGTGCGACCGTGGGCATCACTTCTCCAAGTTCTTCTGGTTTCCTATCGGGCGTGTCTACCGCTTTCAACACTGGCAGCCCCCACAAGCTCGCTCCCGGTGCCGTCCTTCAAAGTGATGTTGCCTTGCATATCTCTATCGATTCGTCAAGCCCTAGTGTTAGCACGCATATTGCTGCCTTGCGCAACTTGCTCAAGGGTGGTGCAGAGGGTGCCCTTGGTGATGTATTCAACCAAGTACTTGAGGTATGCCTTCGATGTTTCCAGATATTCTTTGTATGTGGTTTTGACATGCCTGAACACTTTTAGGGCACACTTCCTCTCGTCATCGACGTCCAAAGCGCCGATATCATGGCCACCTTAATCAACCTCAAGAAAGAAATCGAGGACTTGAGCGGGGTGGATATCCAGTTCGTATTCGAGGGTGCCAATGAGGCGCATCTCTTGGCGAAGGAGATTGGGGAGGCGGGCATTGGTGTTATTCTCAACCCATCTCGACCATTCCCTGGAACCTGGAAATCGAGGCGAATGTGAGTGTATTTTGGGATACTTACGGGAGCGTAAAAATAGTGACATCTTGGTCTATTCTTAGCCTTCCCGGACCTCCGCTCACCCAACACAACGCGGTGACCACTTTGATTGCTCACAACGTCACTGTGGGTGTTGGTATTGAAGAGCAATGGAGTTCTAGAAACATCCGATTTGATATTGCTTGGGTATGTCGCCCTCTTCTCTCCCTTAGATTCCTTTGTTAACCTTGTGCATATTTGGAACAGGCTGCGCTAGAAGCGAACGGCGCTTTGTCAAGGTCAAATGCCATCGCTCTCGCGTCAGTGAACCTTGAGCGCCTTCTGGGTTTGAACAAACCAGTCACCGAGCTGGTTGCCGTCAAGGGTGGATCGCTCTTGGACTTCGAGGGCAAAGTCGTCAGCGTCATCTCCCCCGAGCGCGGAGTCGTTGATTTGATCTAGTAGTAGTGGTGCCTGTAAATATTGTAATTTCATCTAGAGTATCTATGGACCCTTGCTCTGTCGCTAGCGCCTAACCGGTACGCTAGATCGAAAACATGTATTTACTGGAAGACCCATATACTTTACAATAAATAACCGCAATATACGTACGTACATATTTTACAAGTGGGTATCCATTGGAAGGCAACTCTTGTTCTCTCTTGGTACCTGTAGCGGAGCCTGCTGCTATGCGATTGCGATTGCGATTCCGCTGGCGCTCCTTGGTATACTGGATATTATACATGGCATGGGTAGCGTATGGACACAGGATATGCGTGGAGAGGGTGATGTGGCTCTTAAAATAAAATTCAAAACTATTAATTGAAGAGTTGTTTGAGGACAGTGGCTTTGCCGGGCGTCAACCGCCGTCGTTCAATGACGAGGAGGGATATCAGCAGATCGTCAAAGTAGCTTTGCCCCAGCGGCGTCACTGTCAATTCGGGGACTTGTGGTTTGGATTGGGCGATTACGAGCCCCGGCAGGCCGTGTCGCGCAGGGAGGAATGTGGCTAGTGTGTCCTCGTTGTCTTTGAAGTCGGTATTGGGGAAGGGCTTGCACTGGTGTTGTATTTTGGGTTTTATTAGGTGTGTATGGCGCGGAGGGAGAGATGGGACGTACGACGAAGGGTGTTTTTCTGCAGTCCCAGAAGAGTTGTTTTGCAGATCTACGGGGGTTCCAAAACCATAGACCCTATAGACGGCATTCATTTGAGCTGTTGGACAGTGCATCTTCTTAACTTACTGCATGTCTGGAGCCTATGCGCTTGGTCAACAGGTTCTTGAGTAAATATTCCTTGTTGCCGATGATGATCGTGGATGGATCATCTGAGATACCCATTCTGGTGGGAGAATACAGATGAAGCGCGTCAGAAAATAACGACCATGATAAAAAATTAGAGCTCACTCGAACTGTGCAACAAGCGCTCCATAACCAGTTCCCCCGCGCCGGATCGTCGTGATATGGTTGAGCGGCATGAAACAGTTCATGCTGATCGATACGTGGTATTTATCATGCAAGTCGTTGTTTTCTAGATGCGCGACGACGGTCATCGTGTTGTAGGACGTTGTGGAGAAGGTGTATTTGATGGGCACGGTCGGCCGTTGGACTGTGGTGATGTAGCTGATGATATACACGATATATCAGATACTTGGAGTTCGAGCAGGTTGCTACTGGCGACTGGGAAAGGGTTGGGGGAAGGACACTCACTCCGGGGGGCTTTCTGCCGCTGACATCAAGGGCGGAGTCGAGGGCCGCGAGCTGGAGAATGAGGGCCGGCGGCGTGCGGGGTAGGGAGATGTCGAGGAGGTGTCAGAGTAGAGGCTCAGTTGGTCCCATAGTTGTGAGTCGAGGGGCTCGGATGTGTAACCTGAAAGTATGGACTCGGGTCGTTCGATCGTGATGTGCGGTACGCCAGACGCGTCGTCTTCTATCTCGACGCCGACGTGGTGTAGGGGGTTCGGAGGGGTGTTTGTGGTTAGGCTGCAGATAAATCAGCTTGGTACGGTAGGAATAGGGATTGGGATGTGATCACAAGGAACGCACTTTGAGTGGATGGCAGCAAAGATTCGTGTGACGTCATAATGATAACAGTGTTCAGCCAGAGTAAAGTATGTATTAGAATTGAAGAGTTTCCGTGAAATGAGTTGTCCGCGTCGACCTATCGCTGCTCGAACATTTATGAAGAGGATTGAATGCCCAATTATCACGCGCGATGGCTGGTTTTATTCATACGAGGCGGACACCGCCTCGTTTCTGTCAAACGGGGGGCCTACGCCAAGGGTCTAGTCGTATGACAGATAACCAGGAACCCACCCCATGTCGAACGCCGAGGCCAACGCATGTACATAGAGTTACTACATCCCGCTGCGGAGCTGGAATTGGGTGTCCTCGTAGTACATAGATGGCTTCAAGCTATTCAGTTCCAATGGTTCTTGGCTCTTGGTCCTGTCAAAGTGCGATATGCCGATTGTCTAGAGGTTTGATACTGTGCTTCACAAGCTGCGCGCTGTTCGCGAACATGGACTTGGACGATGCGAGACGCGCTATACCTGCCTTGGGCGAGAAGGGCGCGCGACATGGCTACGGCACTCGTGTCTATTGTCGACGCGTCTAAGCGAGGGCACCGTTTTTACGATGCAGGCGCTCGAAGGGAATATCGGGTGGAGTTCTTGCGCCTTGCATGGTCGTATGCTTTCTGCGTCCTCTTTTCTTTTGTTTCGTCGCCTCCCTGCAAGTGCGACAAGGTGATTGCGGACTTGGCGAACCCAAATACTTGCTAACTTGAAGTTGAACGAATAGATCGAAGGAGTATGTATTCCAGGAGCATCGCCTTCGCTGCGCTTTATACGCCGGGCGCATGATCAGCATGCCCAAGTGGCGAGGGTGAAGTCGATGTAGTAGGGCGTCGGTGGAGAGGGCAGTGGGCGCGTCACGAAATTGGCCCAGCTACTTTTACGTGCGTATGATGTGGTGCCGGCGGATACTTGTGGCTGTACGCTTCCGATTTGAACATAACCTCCATGTCAGACTTTAACTTTAGCTTTAGCAGTGACATGTCTTCGCTCTCCAAATATTTCGCCTCACGCAAGCCTCCGAATGGATATCTTGGCGCTCGACCGTTGCGACATAAAAGCGGAGAAGAGTCTCTTTTTCCAACGTGGTGCACCCCGGTCTCGAAAAGCATTCGGCCACGCTCCACCTTCCTTCTGCAAGCTCTGCTTCGGTGATAAGAGCCAACCTTTTTACTGGACACGTACGGGCTCTCTCGTCGTGCTGTTGGCTTATTCAAGTTAGCTGTGTTACGGATCAGGATTCAGGTGGTCTTCCTCCTCAGCCGACAACTCTTCAACTTTCACGCTTTGGAGTTCACAAGGGCGTATTATTCCTGACTCGGCCTGCTCTATCTCTCCTCTATGCTTCTTAAACACACCACCTACCTCACGCCTCTCAATGAATTTATAAATTTGACGGGCACGAACCACTCTGTTCGTTGTATTATCAAGAGAAGGTGAGGAAAACCATGCGAGTCTGTTTGTGCAATTCATGGCTAAGTATGTCTCTTCTTGACGAACTGGATAGGATGCCGAATTCTATGGAGCAAACTGTTGTGGTCTGTGCTCCTACATCTTGTTAATCTCTGAGCATGTTTTATATCGCATCGCTCACTCACAACTTTGTGAATGCGAGGACAACACATTGTCCTCGATCGTGATCATCGGCAGTTCGGGCCATTGTTCACTACTCAAGCCCTTTGGGAGAGATCTGAAGATGCTCTGACTCGATTCCTGCCCCTTGTTATATTTATCATCGATAGATGCAAGACATTGGGGATCTCCGTTCATCATTCGCATGCAGCGGAAGTAGGCGGAAGTTCATCGGACACCCAATGTCAATGAGATAGCATAAATGTGACTTGTCTAGTCCAATCAAAACTGTCTCCGTTAGAAGAATCGAGAATCTTCCTCGACTGTTGCTTTACTCGAGTATATGATATGATGCGTCCCGCGAACTGGGAGTGATTGGAACGTTGGGTGGACAAAAGGGACTTGTGGGAGGGATCCTGGATTAGAAGAAGTCATGACAAATACATGATGCTTATTCTCAAGCCCGAAAGAACGCCCATAACTTGCGAGAACCCCAAGAACGTTGCTGTTCTCCAGACCCATGCAAGATGATCGCCGGCGAGCGCTGAGTAGCTGTGCATATTTGGGTTTTCATTTCCTGATCCCGACAACAATCCAATAGTGTAATCCGTCAGACTATCTTGCATTAAAGTGTAACGCGATGGTTGAGAGAGCAGCACTAGGTCCACGAGAGAAAGAGTTGGTCGACTCCGAGCCGAAGAGGTAGTGCCATCGGGAAAATGATGTCACAGCTCCTAAAAGGCGACTCTCCTGGTACGCCGGGACAGAGTACTCGGAGGGTGGGGGCCAATAATAGCTCTGCGATGTTGCTCCGCCAGTCCGCCCGCGTCATGTCTGGAGCTGGTTCTCTCCGACCTATGAGAGCGGAGGGCGACTGCGCAGGCGGTACCCTCATGTCATCATCCGAGGTCACTATCGCACGTTTGCGACCCATCCGGAGGGTCATTGCGTGAGTGGGCCACACAAATAACAGAGTGCCCCAAACGTTGTTCGCGTGCAAACACTACAATCACCAGCTGCAAACTCCAACATTCAACGTTCAACCTGCATCAGACGATTCGTGGATACATCCTCCGCATCTTATCTATCAGCTTTTAGCGAACAAGGGAGACACCCAATCTAATCCGGATAGCTTTTGACTCACCCACCGGGCTTTACTTATCGTGTAACATCATTACACGGCCGCCCTCTCGATCCGCATACGTCTCCTTCCGTACTTGTGCTTCCCTTTCCAGGACTCAACCATCTTGTCTGCCAGCGAGTCACTCTTTAGAAGCGACCACCTAGTCTGTTATCTTCTGCCACAATCCAACCCAGTCCTATCCAACCCATACCCCCATACCACATCCATACCTGAACCAATGCCTTCCAACACCAAGACCAGCGCTAGCAAGTCCGTCGCTCCCTTCAAGGCAAACGCGCAGAGCATCAACACCGCGAGCAAGGGGCCCCAGCATCCCGCAATGCAGACAACCGCCTCCTTAAAGGGGGACGTCGCCAACGCCCCTGTTGACAGCGAACAGGCCTCCACCAACCACTCCGACGAGGAGAACGTCCGTCCTACATCCAAGGAACCCGCAGAGCCTCTCTCGCCGCTGCTTTCCATCTCCCTCCCGGGCATGCTCAAGGCCCAGGAGCGCGACCAGCGTGCATATGAGCACGACCGCCAGCGCACTAAGCGTGCGGGGGACCGAGCTCTCCGCCGGGCCCGCAAGGCCGCCGCGTCCGGTGGAGCCGGCAGGTGCGCCCCGCCACCCGCGAGGGAGGAGGGTACGAAGCGCAAACCGCGGGGAAAGTTCGAGGTCGAAGTCGATGCGGGCGTCGATGCTGTCGGCAAGGCTGCGCCAGCCGGCCGTGCGGCGACGCTCATTGAGGGCCTCTCGAGCGCGGCGCCTGGCGCGGGCCTTGGTGCGATTGCTCGCGCGAACGAGCGGGCGATGGAGACTGTCGGCGATGGGAAGGGCATCCAAGTCAACTTTGAGGATCTGCTCAGGGTCTCAGCGAGGAAGACGCGAAAGACAAGGGAGGACGAGTTCGAGCTGGTGCCTGCGGTGAAGGGCGTTATTGTGCTGGACGATATGCCGGCGGGCGGCGGGCATGATATGGAGATTGACGAGCCTTGGGAGCATATCGAGTCGGAGGAGGGGGAGGGGAAGAAGGTGAAGGCCGGGAAGAGGGCTGAGCCCTCCTATGCGGCGATTGTTGTTGGGGGGGCTGAGTGATGAGAAGAAGACGAAGGCCAGTGGACTTGAAGCGCGGATATACCCAGCCTAATGCCTATGGACGAATCAAGCTTTCAACGTCTCGCATCGATGTAACACTTGGTTATGTTGCCCCGATCAACCTCGTACGCTTTTTCTTCTTCACAGATTTTTTATCTTATTCTTTCTGCTTTATTGTACATATCTCCGCGACACACCTAATTATTCGGCATTTAGTGTAAATAAACCCCACAAACATATCAGACACTCTCACCTTTTTGTAACTATAAAACCATTTGGTTTTTGCCCGTTGCCGTTCGTTCGTTATACCCACTTACATGATTGGGACGACGCTCTTTTGGCTTCCTGCTTAGATATACCTTGTTGTACTTTTAGCTTTTTCGGTGCTTTTTGGGATGTGGTTGGGCGTTGCTGCGTACGGTTGGGGGTGGTTCGCGGTAAAGTCAAACTTGGAGTTTTGGGGGGTGGTTAGTACGGGGATGGATGCGCAGATGTTAGAGGATGAGCATGGGATGAAATATATTCATTGTAAAGTGTGAATATGGGTGCGATTTCTGTACGATTCGATGCGAGGAAGTGAGGGATTGCAATGAACATTTGAGATGGAAAAAAAAAATGATGAACGTTAGTTGAGCGTGAGAAATCATGACATTGTTCGGGCTATTTATAAACGTCATGATTTGATCGTGATAACGCTTGTAGTATACGATACTATTACCTAGCGCGAACCGTGACTGGTTATGATATCCACGACGACGGCGCTGCTCAGTACTAGACCAGCAAGTGACCATGGATGAGTAGGAGCTTTCTGGCTGTTATCTTCCCTTCGATATTGAATTCTTTCTTCTTTTGAATATAGGATTCCTTCATACGATGAAATTGAACACGCTACTACCAGACGGGCAGATGCAGGCGAACCCACCAACATCTCACCTGAAGCAACGGTGCCACGTCCTATCGATAGATTTACCTCGCAGGCACGAGGAGATTTGATGCTCTCTTGGGACGGCGAACAGTCCGTCAGTTCGGAGCCAGCGATGCATGCGTCTTCTGCAGCACGATTGAATAGAAGCGCTAGCTCTCCGGAGCAACCACCGAGGTAAAAGAAAATTGTACCCAAATGGTGGCAGGATAAATTTTCTCGCTAATGTTTTGCCTCGCAGTTACTCTGCAGTTCAAAGGCCCACGGAGACCGTGCGCTACTCATTTTCGCCCATGGGTGGCAATGCGATGGCGGTCCTGCCGCCTTCGGATGCCCAGGATACCCGGCCGCAATATTATATTACTGTCAGCATGAACTGCTTCATGCCGCTTTCCCATATCACTACTATCTATCGCGGTGCGAATGAGCATGGCGCCTTCATTGCCGAATTCGAGTGAGTGCTTGCTCTCTACTTTATCTGTCGTTGATGCGCAGGTTCTGATTTGCCTGGATTTGGATACTGCGTAGGATGGGGATTATACAGGCAGCAAGCCGCGTGTGTATTGGCACAGATCTTCTCCAGACAATCTCCCTGGTTCTTTTCAAAGAGGGAAATCGTACGAATGTAAGAGCATCCCTTTTGAATTGATCAGCTGGTAAGTGGATCTGAATGAGTGGTAGAGGAAGTGGCGTTGGGAGATACCAATGCAACCCGGCCAACGAGTTGCTCAGAAACTTATTTGGGACTGCGCAAAGCAGCCTTTTAGCGTAGGTCATGCCCACCTATATCAAACCGAATTTATTTGCTGATATTAATTAGTGTACGTTGAACCGAACCGGAAGGCCATTAGCGAAATTCACGCCCCATCTCGGGGAGGATTTGACCGTGCGTCAATCGCAACTCGAAGTCACTCCGGAAGGGCAGGAGTTTTTCGATCATATATTGCTCTCGTTATTGATCATTGAGCGTAAGCGTTTGGCTCCCAGATTGGGAGATGCGAAAACTCTATTTAATTAAGGACTCTAAGTACTCCAGTACTTATAGAAATCCTGATAGCGTACTACTCTCCATTTTATTCAAGTTGTGTTGTACTTTCAATATCTTTTACCTGTTAAAATACCCTACTTGGCACTCGCCTTGGATGATTTGCTTACTTCAATTAAAATATCGAATGGTGTGCACAACGTTGGCACCTCCTTTCACAGTGGAATCTGACATATCGGGATCAGCTATTGTCATTATTGTGTTTTTAAACAGACTATGGGTTCCACCGTTCCACGTACAGTGTTTGGAGAATATCCAAGTTGCTGGAATGAGTTGTGAATAGTTTACAATTTTGAAGTGATTACTTCGAAGCTCAAATCTCTTGGAAGTGAACAGGCAGTGCAATAATAATGAACACTGAACAACCAATTTTATCAAAGGGAGGATGTTTTGATTTTGAATGGCTGTGTCGATCATGTAGTGTTGTCCCCGAGGCGAGGTGACAGTTCGAATCAACTCGACAATTTCGAGTTGGTTCGAGGTGTACCTCGTGTCACCTCGCGAGGTGTTGGCGAGGTCGGGCATAACGGGGTAGATTTCATCCGACCAATGGGAGTCTGATATCAATAGCGTGTGAGATTAAGATGTACTGTAGACAGACTGTAGATAACAATGTCATATATAAGAATTAAGTAGTATAGAGGGTTCAAGCTTCAAGTAATAAGATGAAAGGGAATTAACTAGATTCACTTGAGTTCTGAATCAACTGCTTGAGTCCTCAAATTTTCCCGCTGCCATTAGCTCATCGACAGCCGCTTCTGTGAGTTGACCAGAAATCGCATAATCGACTTCTTTGGCGGGTTCTTCCACGAAAACAGCCATTCGGATCGACAGGAAATTTTGAGAACTTGAAGTTCCTCGAGGAGTGAGCGAGATATGCGATTACAGCGTAATGTGCACGTCTCTTTGCTTGACGAAAAGATATGTTCACACGGCACCGAAGACGCTTGAGCTGGGAGCACATCCATCGCAACACAAAATAAAAATGGATATTCGTACTTGTTTGTCTGTAACAAGAAATAAAAAATAAGTAAGGGAGAAATGAAAGGGATGAGCTATAACTCACCGCCCAAAACTGGTGAATATTGACCATCCATGTGTTTTCAAACGAGGTAATAATTCCTGCTGCCTCGTCGACCAATTCTCTCTCACGTGCTCCATCTTCAGCAAGTTCTCGCGATTTTCGAGAAGCGAGATCCTCTGCTGTCTCTTGAAGAATTTGGACAGACGGCGCGAGAGCGGATTGGCCTTACAGTGAGCTCGTCGGAGGTTGTGTGAGAGTTGAGTGCCTGCAAATGATCATTACCAGCGCCAATTTAAAAATACAAGATAGTTGATTACGTCGTGTTCTGTCTATAACAACAGCAGGGCACGTCAATGAGAGAAATAGCAATAAATTTAACTTACAATTGCAAGGAGCGCATTTATTGTCTTTTATACTTTTTTGAAGACCTCCTATGAAACATACATTGTATAACAAGTTTTAGGACACTTAAACGTCAAATATATATTAAAGTGCTACTATATATTTATTTACTACACTATCTATGCTCAAATTGGAGGGGAGAGCAAGGAGGACGGGAGCGCGACCCTTTAGCGCTCAGAGATGCGCGCGGGCGCGGACGCGGGCGCCCCACGTGCTTAATTTGATGCACCTCGAATCCTCGATGCACCTCGTGGGACCTCGACGAGGTGAACTCGAAAGAGGGATCGTTCGATTGGTCTTTTGAGATCCCATCAAAATCTCCAAATTTGTCGCAAAAGCCCCGCCAACACTTGATCCGAGTACATGCCGCGAATGCCGTCCGTGCCGTTTGATGCGCCCGCACAAATGCTCCGATAATCCTGTTTAGGTACCGGTGCGTGACGTTCTCACGGATTGTAAAGGCCACAAAACATACTTTGAATCGCTGTTTCTATTCGAGGAAGCCCCTTCGGAATATTTGGTTATGATTAACGGATAGATATTACATGTTTTCGTAGAATTTTTGCAAAATTTTTGCGTCTCTGGTCTAACAGGAAGGAAGACAAGCATTACTTTGACAAGTTGCCGCGTACGTGGCGAGTGAATTCGCTGATTTGATGCAGTGCTGCACTCAGAAGTGTCAAATCAATGTCAAGTATTTGGCAGATTTCTCAATTCTGCATAGATTCTGTAAAGCCGATACATATTTGATAGAACCAACCAGATTTATTGAATATATACTACATTTTAACACTATGTTTACTGTTATTATCGTGCGGGTACGCCGCCATCACCAGAGTTCCCGGCCTGTATTCCTTTCAAGCCCATATGTAGGGTCGTTTTGATGGGATCTAAAAGACCAATCGAACTATGACTCACTGCTGGGGATGATTGCTATTTCATCCGAAAATAGCGAATACGGAAAATGTTCGGTTGCTATATCAGGGTGAAATAGCTTAATATTTCCGATATAGTTAAACTATTTAATAGCTATTTCTCGAAATTCAAGATATTTCACAATGAAATAGCCACAAAACATTTTCCAGATTTCCTATTTCAAATTGAAATAGCAATCACTTCCAGCAGTGACTCGAACTCGAAATACCTCGTCGACGAGGTGATCCGAAGTGACCTGATTTCGAGGCGAGGCGAGTTTCACCTCGAGGTCACCTCGCCTCGAGGACAACACTATATGTCGATGAGGTTCTGCATGCAGTTGCCAAGCAGTTGCCATGCAGATGTGAACCTTTTTTGATATAAATCAAGTATATATAAATACCCAGAACCGGGTAACTGAACGCCCCACCACCTCTCACGAATTCTTCTCAGCTCATTATGGATCGGTACGTGTTCGTATTTTATACCTCGAATAATCGCGTTGATAGCTTTGCAGCGCCCCGGACTACGGAGAGCAGGACAATGCTTTTGCCAGTTCTAGTCGTATTACATTGCCAGACTTGATCTCAAGCGTGCCGTCTCATGAAAGCCCTGCAATCCCTCCGCTACCAGAAAATACCGTGCTTACCTGGGATGGAGAAGAGCTGTATGGACCTGAGCCTGTTGTTCTTGCCCAGACGGGGAGCTCAAGCCAAGCACGACCGTCATCGCCACCTATACCGCTCATCTTACCCCCAAGATCTCCTTCCCCTCCAGAACGTCCACCAGAGTAAGAAAACCCAGTCATTAGAATAAATGCCACGCTCATTGACGAATATTCGCATTGCTTTTTCTATCGGTAATTGTTTACGCCTTGATGTTTCTGTCGCCCTCCACAATCTGCAACGTACCCTTCTAGATACTCCCAGGCGCAGAAGCCCACAAAAAATGTCCGCTATTCCTTCTCGCCTATGGGCAATAATGCGATGGTCCTCATCCCGCCAGCGGATGCGCAAGATACGCGGCCGCGGTACTATATCACAGTCAGCATGAACTGTTTCATGCCTCTTTCGCACATTACCACTATATATCGGGGTGCAAATGAATATGGTTCTGCGGTCGCAGAATTCGAGTAAGTCAAGATGTCGTCCTCTTGCAGTTTGGGTCGTTGATTTTTTTATTCCGACAGAATGGGAATTATTGCTGCCGCGAATCGATTTCGGGTTGGAAATCTGACAGAATCGATCAATACTTTCCTCGGCAAAGAAGGATCTCGTACACATGTGAATGATACATTTGTTTTCGAGGAAGCGGCCTTCTGACAACTACTGCAGGCAACCTGGCGGTGGACTATCCCTGGACGCAATGGTCCAATCCAACCCAACTGCAAAAGGCTCATATGGGACTACACTCGACGTCCATGCATTGTAAGCACATACCCGATAACTTGGTCTCAACGAACGGTGCTGACTGGCTCTGAATTCTGATTAGTGTACATTATATCCTTCAAGTACTCGCATCGTGGCCAAATTCACGCCCCAGCTTGGAATAAACGTTCAAAGATTGCTATCTCAGCTCGAAGTGACTCCGGAAGGACAGGAGTTCTTTGATCACATCTTGTTATCGTTATTGATCATCGAACGCAAACGTTTGACACCTGGAAAGGAAGCTGCCTTGAAAACACTCTTTAATTGACTATCAAATTGACAACGAGACTATTCATTATATATCTATGATTGTTACCGAAATTAAAAACGCGCAGTGAGGTGACAGTGAGATCGGGCCATCATCGTGGCGAAAATTTGATTCAAGATTCCGGTACAGTCTACACGAAGTTGTGCATTACAGGAATGAAGGTCAATTAAAGACTTCATTTCATAGAAAATTATAGACCAAGGCTCTCAACAGAAACAACATGAGCACCTCCAGCACATCGATAAACCGTACCCATATTGATCCAGCGAAACCCAACAGGACAGACGCCCAATTCACGGAGTTTCCTCTGAGCCTTCTCTTCCCGCTCTCGTCGTTGCCTCTCTACCTCCTGTTTCTCTCGCAGTGCAGCTTCGGCCTTTTCTCTGGCGACGCGTGCAGCGTGTGCTTTCAGGCGCGCTTGCTCTCGTTGGCGTAAAAGATCATCTTGCTGTTTAGCCTCTTGCTCAGATGTTGCAGCCTTTTCCAGATTCTCCAAAGCTTTGTTTTCCTGGGCTTCCTTTGCTTTTTCCGTGGCTGCAGCCTGCTTCAATCGGTCAATCTCGCTGGTGGCCTTGCATTCAGCTTCGAGGGCTACACGTTTCGCTATGTTTAGTTGTTGCCAAACTTCGTCCGAGATACCAGCATCTCGTTCAGAGTCTTCTTCCAACGTTAAAACTGCGGGAGTGGCTCTGCTGGTATTCGGATGAATACGCCCCGCTCCGCGACCCCGTCCTCGACCGCGTGCAGCGCCGCGACCGCGACTGGACGAAGAGTCAGGCGTCGAACTTCGAGACAACGGTGTCTGGGGACAATCGGATACAGAATTGGACAATTCATTGGACACATGTGTATCGGTGGTGGCAGATACAGTGGGCGGTGGAGGGGGTGTGGGTGTGAATGTCTGCACCGGTAGATTAGCAGTCCGTCGAGGTTTGCTGAGAATCTTGGATCTTCGTTGTCGGTCCAAGAGTAGCGTGTTCATCACTGCTAGGACATCGTCGCTTGAAATCTGCAGCTGGGCTACGGAGTCATTATGGTTTCGCAACGCGAGATTAATGAGATCTTTCGACAGAGTTATCATGTCCCGAGCATTCCCCCAATTATTCAGCTCCGACATATCCCGGATGATTTCCTTCATCTCATTATAAAGGACAGATGCGTCGTCGTCGATTCCGTGAACCAAAATATCTTTCTTCGTGAGCTCCTTCCTGATCACCAATATGCAACTGTCCGCATCCATGTTCTCGAAGGTGATCTGGTCAGGGAATCGACTAGAAAGACCAGCATTGACAGACATAAGCCTGTTCATATCGTCTTCATATCCAGCGAGGATGATGACCAGCTTCGATTTGAATCTCGGTTGTGTGATCAGACCCACCATCTCGTCGATGGCTTCTTGCGCAAAGTGTCCCTCACCCAGACGATAAGCCTCGTCGACGAAGAGGACCTTGCCAAGTGCCTTCTCAAACAGCTTTTTCGTCTTCGGACCCGTCTGTCCAACATACTGGCCCACCAGGTCTGATGCCGAGCATTCGATAACCTCGGCGGATCCAAGGAAATCCATGTCGTAGAATACCTGACCCATCTTTCGTGCGATCGTTGTTTTACCGGTGCCTATTTGGATATCAGTTTATCACAAAATCTCTCGATCATCAAGATATCTTACCAGGAGGACCAGTGAATATGAAATTTGTCGGAATTTGCTCCCTAGCATCTAAACCTCGCTCTTTGCAGGCACGAGCGACTTCTTGGAAGTTTCGCAGTTTGTCAACGACATCTTGACGGCCAACCACGTCCTCGAAAAGCTTGACGAGGTTGAGAGATGCGTTCGCTCCGCGATTATAGTCCGGGTCGAAGTCCTCAGGAGAGAACACAATATCGATGCTTCTCTCGGAAATGGGTAATGCCGCTCTCCGAGCCAAACAATGGTTCTTCGCCTTGGTGATGATATTTTCGACCTCGCCTGCATTCCCGAAATTTGGTAGGTTTCTTCCTCGATTCAGCAGCCCGAGGGCAACCTCCTTTGCCTGCTCCGTAGCATCGAGACCTTGATCTTTCAGCTTCAAATCAAGGATTGCGCGTAATTCGGTGTCGTCGAAGTCCTCAAATTTAAATGCATCCTCGATCTTGAATCGCCTTGACAATCCCGGATTAACATGCTGACAAGGACAAATCTATCATTTTACAAATGTAATCATTATGAGAGTTCGCCTACTTGAAACATGTTCAACATTTCATCCGTGTATCCAAGAAGGAGAACACATCGATCTTCTCCAGGAACGCTTTGGATTTCAGCCACCATGGTGTCGATGACGGCTGTTTTATACTGGTTTGACTGCGCCCCAGGTTCGCTCCCTCCATCATAGAGCATGTAGGCCTATTTGTCTGTCAGCAAACTTTCACGCGATACTTCTTGGGCATGCAGACGGAGACTAACTTCATCAATGATCAAAACCTTTCCAACGGTGCTAGCCAAGATGGCCTTTGTATTAGCCTCGGAAGTACCAAGGGCAGCTCCAACGAAATCTGAGGGACTCTTGACAATGACTAAATCATTCGTCAATTGAAACCGCACGATGATCAACAAATGAAGAAATGTCACCTTCTCCGTTGCTCAACATTCCAAGATCCACTAGAATTTGTCCATATAACTTTGCCACGGTAGTCTTGCCTGTTCCGGGGGGGCCAAGAAATACACGGTTGAGACTCAAGTTGATTGGCTCTTTTTCCATTAACTCTCGTCCATAGTTCTCCTGGATCAGAGCCAACAACGAAGTGACAGTCTTCTTGACAGCACCGAGCCCAATGAGGCCTTGAAGTCGATTCCAGTCCTTGCTCTCTGCAACTGTTTGAGACGGATCTGGACCTATGAGATCCTCTTTTGTGAACGTGAAATCATCGTGCCTTCCTCCTGCCATACGTATTTTGGCCAGGCGTTTTGCTTGTCGTCCTCGAATCCGAGCGAAGGTGGTTTGAACATCGCGCGCATTACCAAAGCCTGGGTTTCCTCGTCGTCGAGCTAGACGCCGGATGACAATCCGTCCATACAACCCTTGAACTCCATCCTCAACCTTCATCCTTCCTCCAAACGTCTTCTTGATCACGTCCTCAAAGATAGCCATCAATTCCTCGTCCTTGTAGTCCTCAAATTTCAGCTGGTGGGGCACTCGACTCATCAGGCCTGGGTTGTGCTCGAAGAACTTCTCCATCTCTTTCTTGTAGCCCGCTAAAATGAAAACGATGGTCCCGACACGGTTCTCCATTTCGGCCAGCAAAAAATCAAGAACGGCGGCGCCTCCATGGCTGTGGCCACTTGTAAGTTGGTACGCTTCATCGATGAAGATTGTTCCGCCGCCCGCTTTGACAGTGTCGTCCACAATTTTTTTCGCACCAGAGACGCCTTCGTTCGCAAGGCTTGATCCTGTGGTCTCAACAAAGTGCGATCCTGGAGTTATGGCCATGGATGCTAAAAAATTGGCATAGTGTCTGGCGACGGTGGTCTTGCCTAGATATGAGTGGATGTATATGAATCAGTAAACGAAGATAGATATACGGTGGTGATCATGTTCACATACCTGTCCCCGGATTCCCAAGGAATACAATGTTGAATCGTTCCTTTGTCAAAGGTGCGTTTTGTCTCTTGCTTGTCTCAATTTTTTCCGACGTCTCCAGAAGTTGCTTCTTGACCTCTTCAAGACCGATCATATCCATGATGGCATCTACATGAGGGTTGGTAGCACCATTGATGGTTTTTTGACGTGCCCATTCCAAGGACGACGGCGATACCTCTATTGAAGGAAAAGGTTTGGAGACGATAGGTTTGGGGGTCGTTGAGGCTACCCCATCAGAAGACGCACCAACAAAAGTTGGATAGATGGAGGTCATATTACTAATAGGCAGGTCGATTTCTGAAGCCTCGCGACTATCCAAGTTTGCTGAGGAGCTCTGAATATTCCCTTCGGATGATGGATTGAAGCTGGAAGCTGGAAGTTGAGAACGGTAGGAGCCATAAGATTCAAGATTGTTGGAGGATTGATTTAAGAGTGCAGGAGGTTCGTTAGCTATATATGCTGCCAAATCATCCTCCAGTTGTTGAATGGCTATGGCTCGCTCTAGTGCCAATCGCTCGGCTTCACGTTCACGTTGTACTTCCGCACGTCGAGCATTTAAAGTGTCAATTCGTTCAAGATGGGCTTGTTCCGCTACCTCGCGAATTTTCTTCTCCCGTGCATCTTGCTCCTGTTTCCGTTTAGCCAGTTTGGCATCTCGGTCGCATCGATAGCAATTTTTTGGCGGACCGTCGGTGCAAATTGAAGATAAGTTGTGGCCGTTTGGACATAGCGAAGTAATCTTCTCTTCACAACGCATTTTTGAATGATCCGAAAGTTGGTGGCATTTCGATGGACACTTATGGATCCCGCAAGACAATATCTCGCCGCTGAGTACGATGGTGCGTCAGTTTGACTACTCCATTGAATTTATGAGTAACAACAGTCTTACCAAGGTTCACGGCATCCGCCGTCTGGACAAACATCCTCAAATTGTTCCGGTTGGGACAAAATGGATGTCGTTGCAGGATGTCGTTCGCATTTCACTGGCAGTCCATCGTACAGGTGTTGCTTGTGTCGGAGACTGTTGATAAGACGAGTCCATAACTCTTTCCCCTTGGGATTGCGCGCATTCACAAAAGTCTCCATGCTTCCAACCATAATCAAACAATTTTTGCTTCGTGAGAGGAGCACATTTAGGCGTTCTGGAGAGAACATGAATCCAATTTCTCCCCGGGGATTGCTCCTTGTTAAGGAGATAATTACGATATCGCATTCCTCTCCTTGGAAGTTATCTGCAATTCCATCAGATGAATGAGAGCGATAAATTGGAAACAGGATGTTCAAAGCTTACCAATTGTAGCAAGGCGGATGGCCTTCCTTGTCAATTTGGCCTCCGCAGAATTGATCAAACCCGCTCGTACAAGATCATAGGAATCCAAATCATTTAAGATCGTGTCGTTTTCTTTCTGCAAGGCTTTTCGGAGGTTTTGAAGCTGACCGAGATAGGGTGTCAAGATAACGAGATCATCGGTTCCATAGCCCTGTTGACCAAGATACTTGACAATCTTCAGAATCATTTCAGTTTCAAATGAATTCTGTTTCGACGAGGTCGCCTCCAGCTTGCGTTTCTCTGCGAGTCCTATGAAATCATCTTCTGGATGTTCGTGATCGATGAATACGATGTTGTCCTGGAGACCCAGTGTGTTGGGCCTGTTGAGTGTAGAATGCGCATCTCCAAGCTCAGGGTAAGTAAGCTCCCGAACAAAGGTTGAAATCTCCGGACGCATGCGATGCTGTATTTTGAGGGTTTCGTGGGGGTAGTTTTTCAGAATAAGGCGCTCAAAAAGAGACCGATTAAGGTCATATCCATCTCCTTTCTCGATCGTCAACGTATAATTGTTGACTTTGGGCCTTAATTGCCTGTAAACGAGAATATAAATAAAGGTATCGCCGAAATCCAAAATACAGTACGTACTTGTGGTCTCCGATCAAGATGACTTGCGAGGTCTCCGGCCCCAATGAAGTCAATACATGACTTTCGAGTATTTCTCCTGCTTCCTCGACAAGAAGGACATCTGGACTGAATGCTTGTATGTCCTCAGAGTATTTCGCAGCTGCCGTCGTCGTGCAGCCTACAACACGCTTCGTTGCAAATAGTCCAACGTTATTAGCACTCTGTGCCCGTATCAACTTCTCTTGAATACGATTATATTCTTGCGCATGAGTGCAGAAGTCGACAACGAGGTCGCGCACAATGGCGTGTTCCCATCCGCGGTACATCCGCTGGCGTTCATCCCGAGGCATTGCCCAAACATGTTCGAGGCCAGGGTCGTGCAGCGACCACTCCTTAAAGACGCCAGCGTCTTCATTGTGGTGCCATCGGTAGATCAGATACGATGGTTGAATATCCTGCCCTCCTCGGCCAACTACAGTCATCCCATCTTCTGATTCTGGCACAGAAAAGGCTTCGAAAAACAGGGGCGAGTCGAATTCAAGATATTCCATGACATCTCTGTATACGATCCTTTTCGAGTTGTATTTCTGGAACGTAAACTGCATCTGACGGAGATGCATCTCTGCTTCCTGCTTCAAGTTGTCGATGATCGTCCACTGATCTCTGGTCCTATTTGGCCCGCGATATTTTTGACTCTGAATTTTGAGTGGTTCGGTTGCAGTCGTCGATTTACCACCCAAGCGTAACATGTCCTCCTCTGGAACACCCATATTCATACAGCCCGTCAAAGCATCATCCAAAGCATGATTCGTATAGCAGACAATAAGGATTCGCTTATTTGTGTACTTGTATATCGCTTTCACCAAAAGCGACCCAATAAAGGATTTTCCAGTGCCTAGACAATTCACATATTATTTTAATCTTAGTCGCTAACACTCGGAAGAGTAATATAACAGACCTGGAGGGCCTTGGATAAGAGATACCTTCTGAGTCAAACCGGAGAGAAGGCAACTGCCTTGAGATCTATCGAGGTTGATCGAAGAGTTTGTGTTGAGCAAAGGTTGAAGATCCATGTCGGGATTTTGTTGAAGGGCGTCAATTACTGGATACGCTGTCTCTGAGCGAGGCAGCAGAGGCAATGGGTCGCCCTGGGTCCAAAGCAATAACTCTGATGACAACGAGAGTGTCGTAGTATCTTGCAGTCGCCTGAGGATGGGCTCATATGCGAAGATCGCAGTGTCAATTTGAATGAGGGTAACCCTTTCTCTGTCCAATCTGAACCGCTGCAGCGCCTTCTCCACAGTTTCTAATGGGCCCTCCAATTGCAAGACAATCTCCGGCGGGAATTTAGCGAGTCGGTCTTCGTCGCGGATGATCGTTGGGAACGCAACAATTTCCGTGCCCGATAAGACACAAGCAAGAGATTGATGCTTGAGAAAACCACGCGCGTTCTCGAGATGGTCTTTACGCGCTTTGGTATCCTTTCCAAATCGCTTTAATTGCGGCAGGTCGTGTGGGCACTGGAGAACTAGCCCCCACTTGGATCGCTTGTCGTCTGGGCCGCATTCGATGCCTACAACTTCGAGTCCTGAAATCGTCAATCCGCGGTGAAATCCGCCCGTCTTCTTTCCAAGGGCGATAAGCAACTCCTCGCGCATCTCGTAGATCATGTCCTCGCGGAGGAGGCGGAACTGGTTATCGAGATGCATCGCGAGACGTGTGGGCGCTGTCTGCGGGTCTTCGAGCATATCTGCAGGTCGTAAGAACACGGCATCTGTCGACGAAAGTTCGTCCGCCGTGGGCAGGATTGCAATCTTGCGAAAATCCTCATGGTCATTGTCGTGGCGACCCCCAGGCCCCGCGCCAGTCCTGTCGTTGATCGAGGACACGGACTTGAACGTGTTCAGAACATTTTTAAGCTTTTGCCCAATGGTGCGGGTTTCCAATTTTTGGGCAGAGATCAAGTAGTCGACGATAGTGTTGGTTTCGTGATGGGTACGGTACGGCTCGGCGATGTGGTTCGGAAGGCAGCAAAGTTGGTGTAAGAGCCATCCGAGGGATTGCTGCGCCTCATCGTTGAGATCCTGTTTGAGAAACGCGGCGCGGAATGCATTCCAAAAGATGGGGGGTTCGGCGAGCTTGAGGACGATCTCATCGAGGTAGGCCCCGCCGTTGACGCTCCTCAATTCGCGTGCTTGAAGGAACATGAGGACAGGTGTTACCTCCTTGTTGAAGTACTCAGGCTTGAGCTCCATCCGCACGCCTTGCTGGAGCGCATTGAGACCGCATTTACTGGCGATGATCCTGTCCACGCAGGCTACGGGATCTGGCTGAATTCGAATTCCTTGCAGGAAATGGTAGTTGTTACGGCCTGTATCCACATTGGCCTTGCCATCGAGAATAGCGTAGAATAAGCCGTTTAATTTTCTTGTTCGAGGGGCGTTGGGAATCATGCTGGTAAGCGTAAACACAAGTTTGAGAAAACGGTGGGTTCTGCAAGGTCAGGGTATCTGGATACCCACGAAAGAAATAGGCGCCCGTGCACGAGGTCGAACTGCGTATAGGAAAACCTTCAATACAGAGGCAAACAACGGAGATGGACGTTGATTGTGATATTCTAAGACGATATGAATGTGGGTCCTCTTGTACTCGTGCTTTCGTGATTCTGTGACTGATCCGGGGGCGTTAAGTCGATAAGGCAGCATTGTATACCCAGCTGAAGATGTCGAAGCAACAGAAGACATAAATCTAGGCCTATGTATAAACCCGATTGCTTGACAAGAGGCCCAGTGTGCGATCTCTATATACTCTTTTTTCTGAGTACAGGGGGGGTTGTGAGGCAAAGGATGCAACCCACTACACGAGATTTAAAAAAGAACAACTAGCTGGTTCATTGGCCGTTATCGGCTTCGTAGGCTTCGATATCTTTGCAGAGCAATGAGGATGTGAAGCATAGCAAGAACTTCTGATGCGCTGGTTGGTGTGCATGTTAAATAAGAAAGTCGATTGAGTAAGAACAAAAAAGCTTACCTGACAGCTTCAGACCGAAAGAAAGGATAGATGAACGCGGTCGAGAAAAAGAGCCTCGTTTTTGCAAATCGCATGGTGCCGAGCATTTCAACCTCGCAAAAAGTGCAAGCAGATAGCCAGGTCTGGTTTGACCCTGCGCGCATGAGCTCCGAACACTGTTCGTAGTGGAGTCTTCGAGGTCATGTTCCTCCATATTTCTTCAGACTACATATTTGCTTCCTAGGGCCAGTCCAGCGTCATCGAAGGGTAAAAAACCTGCTCAAAATCAAGGTTAATGACTCGCAAGGAGTGAGAATCATTCCCTCTCCAGCCCACATCCATCCATCTATCACTCGCGGCCGTTTATGAACATGCTATAGCCGCTGTGAGGAAGGGGTATTCAAACAAAGCTTGAGATGAGGGCGTCGAAATGGCAGATATTGGGAATATGGACTCGGATTCGATGGTGTTTCAGTGTCTGGCATGTCACCGTAAAGAGCAGTCGACTCATGAACTTGACTAGCGAAGCCGACGTTCGTGTTCGTGTGCTTCGCCCGCGGCCCATCGCGTCACAACTAGTCACAAATAGCGCACACCGACGTAAGTACTACGGCGCTCAGCGAGCGCTTAGCGCTTAGGCTTCAAGTTCAAGTCATCGTTAAAATGTTAACTAATTAGCTCACTGAATTTCCAGCAATTCCCGCCTTGAGGCCTGGTTTGATAAAGCTGATCTACGTTCCCAGGAGGATGAACAACTTGAAATGCGTCAGCCTGAGCGGTATGATGCCTTGCTTAACGCTTGTCCTCCAACTTGGCTTGTCCTATACATTGTTTGTAGGGACTGAGCTCAGTTACCTTGTCGCATCGTCCTCGTACCTTTTTTTTAAATTTCTCCTGTTAAAGATTCAGAATGTTATTATGTTTGATAAACGTCTGTACATCTACTGCGTCTTCGACCCCAGGAATACAGGAATCAGGATTTCACCGAACCCATGTTTTTGACTCATGGAAAGGAGAAGTATTGCAATTTTAATTTGCAAATATCCTGAATTGATTTTCTGATTCAGACTCTCTTTATTGTAGCAGACAAAGTAAGGTTTATTCAAATATCACTCGACAAGAGTTTTCTTGGTAAATACATACTAAAAAAGTTGTAGCAATGTGCGTGTTCAGTATAGCTTCTACGTCGGTTCCATTACCGCGCCTTCATGTACTTATCATGCATCATAGACCAAGGCTGTCAACAGGGACAACATGAGAACCTCCAGCACATCGATAAAAAGTACCCATATTGATCCAGCGATAACCAGCAGGACAGACGCCCATTTCACGGAGCTTCCTCTGGGCCTTCTCTTCTCGCTCTTTTTTCTGCCGTTCGGCTTCTTGTTTTGCTCGCAAAGCAGCCTCTGCCTTTTCTCTAGCGACGCGAGCTGCGTGCGCTTTCAGGCGAGCTCGCTCTCGTTCGCGTATAAGCTCGTCTCGCCGTTTGGCTTCTCGCTCCGTAGCTGCGGCCCTTTCCAGATCCTCCAAGGCTTTCTTTTCCTTCTCTTCCTTCGCTTTTTGTTTGTCCGCAGCCCGCTTCAGTCGATGAATCTCATTCGCAGCCTTACGCTCAGCTTCGAGGCCCGCTCGTTTGGCCGCATTTAACTGTTGCCAGACTTCGTCAGAGACACCAGCATCTCGTCCTTGGTCCTCTTCCGGTCTCGTTGCACTTGAAACCGCGGGAGTCGCTCTGCTGGTATTCGGAGGATTCCGCCCCGCTCCGCGACCCCGTCCTCGACCGCGTGCAGCGCCGCGACCGCGACTGGATGAAGAGCTAGGCGTCGAACTTCGAGACTCGGGTGTCTGGGGACAATCAGATACAGAAGTGGGTAGTTTATTGGACACATTTGTGTCAGTGGTGGCAGATACAGCGGGTGGTGTAGGAGGAGTGGGTGTGAATGTTTGCGCTGGCAGATCAGCGGTCCGTCGAGGTTTGGTCCTAATATTGGACCTTCGTTGTCGGTCTGAGAGGAGCTTGTTCATGACCATTAGGACATCATCCCTTGAAATCTGCAGCTGAGCTGCAGATGTGTCCGGTTGGCGTAAAGCGAGGTTAATGAGATCCTTTGACAGAGTTATCATGTCCCGAGCATTCCCCCAATTATTCAGCTCCGACATATCCCGGATGATTTCCTTCATCTCATTATAAAGGACAGATGCGTCGTCGTCGATTCCGTGAACCAAAATATCTTTCTTCGTGAGCTCCTTCCTAATCACCAATATGCAACTGTCCGCATCCATGTTCTCAAAGGTGATCTGGTCAGGGAATCGACTAGAAAGACCAGCATTGACAGACATAAGCCTGTTCATATCGTCTTCATATCCAGCGAGGATGATGACCAGCTTCGATTTGAATCTCGGTTGTGTGATCAGACCCACCATCTCGTCGATGGCTTCTTGCGCAAAGTGTCCACCCAGACGATAAGCCTCGTCGACGAAGAGGACCTTGCCAAGTGCCTTCTCAAACAGCTTTTTCGTCTTCGGACCCGTCTGTCCAACATACTGGCCCACCAGGTCTGATGCCGAGCATTCGATAACCTCGCGGATCCAAGGAAATCCATGTCGTAGAATACCTGACCCATCTTTCGTGCGATCGTTGTTTTACCGTGCCTATTTGGATATCAGTTTATCACAAAATCTCTCGATCATCAAGATATAATCTTACCAGGAGGACCAGTGAATATGAAATTTGTCGGAATTTGCTCCCTAGCATCTAAACCTCGCTCTTTGCAGGCACGAGCGACTTCTTGGAAGTTTCGCAGTTTGTCAACGACATCTTGACGGCCAACCACGTCCTCGAAAAGCTTGACGAGGTTGAGAGATGCGTTCGCTCCGCGATTATAGTCCGGGTCGAAGTCCTCAGGAGAGAACACAATATCGATGCTTCTCTCGGAAATGGGTAATGCCGCTCTCCGAGCCAAACAATGGTTCTTCGCCTTGGTGATGATATTTTCGACCTCGCCTGCATTACCGAAATTTGGTAGGTTTCTTCCTCGATTCAGCAGCCCGAGGGCAACCTCCTTTGCCTGCTCCGTAGCATCGAGATCCTGCTTTTTCAGCTTCGACTCGAGGATTGCGCGTAATTCGATGTCGTCAAAGTCCTCGAATCTGAATGCATCCTCGATCTTGAATCGCCTTGACAGTCCTGGGTTGACATGCTGGCAAAGACAAATAGTGAGGACATTAATTCGAATAAGTGACTTATATAAAGGGCCTTACTTGGAACATGTTCAACATTTCATTCGTGTACCCAAGTAGGAGTACACATCGATCTTCTCCAGGAACGCTCTGGATTTCAGCCACCAGGGTGTCGATAACAGTTGTCTTGAACTGATTGGAATGCCCTCCTGATTCGCCGCCCCCCTCATGAAGCATGTATGCCTACTTGTCTTTGAGTACTTCATTAAATTGGTTGATTGGGAAGTAACCCACCTCGTCAATGATTAGCACCTTCCCAACGGTGCTAGCCAGGATTGCTTTGGTGTTGGCTTCGGAAGCCCCCAGAACTGCTCCCATGAAATCTGAGGGATTCTTGATAACAACTGAATTGCTCATCAATTTAAAAAATACACAACAGATAATGAAGAATGAAAACTTGCCTTCTCCATTACTGAGCATTCCAAGATCCACAAGGATTTGTCCATACAATTTAGCGACGGTGGTTTTGCCAGTCCCGGGCGAACCGAGAAACACGCGATTGAGGGTGAGGTCAAGTATCTCCTTTTCCATCAACTCCCGTCGATAGTTCTCCTGGATCAGAGTCAACAACGAAGTGACCGACTTCTTAACAGTGGAAAGGCCAATAAGATCCTGAAGTTCAGTCCAAGCCTTGCTGTTTTGGGCGACTTGGGAAGGATCTGGACCTATCAAATCCTCCGCACTTAAGAGGAAATCATCGGGCCTTGCTCCTGCTCTACGGAGCCTGTTCAGACGTTCCGCTTGTCGTTCTCGAATCCGAGAGACGGTGGTTTGAACATCGCGCGCATTACCAAAGCCTGAGTTTCCTCGCCGTCGGGATAAGCGTCGGATGACAATCCGCCCATACAAGCCCTGAACTCCGCCCTCAACCTTCATCTTTCCCTCGAAGGTTTTCTTGATCACGGCTTCAAAAATAGCCATCAGTTCCTCGTCCTTGTAGTCCTCAAATTTCAGCTGGTGTGGCACTCGACTCTTCAGGCCTGGGTTGTGCTCGAAGAACTTCTCCATCTCTTTCTTGTAGCCCGCTAAAATGAAAACGATGGTCCCGACACGGTTCTCCATTTCGGCCAGCAAAAAATCAAGAACGGCGGCGCCTTCATGGCTGTGGCCACTTGTAAGTTGGTACGCTTCATCGATGAAGATCGTTCCGCCGCCCGCTTTGACAGTGTCGTCCACAATTTTTTTCGCACCAGAGACGCCTTCGTTCGCAAGGCTAGATCCTGTTGTCTCAACAAAGTGCGATCCTGGAGTTATGGACATGGATGCTAAAAAATTGGCATAGTGTCTGGCGACGGTTGTCTTTCCTGGATAGACAATAAAGAGAGCTAAATCAGTAAGGTTTACATTGCATTGAAATCGTATCTACATGCCTGTTCCAGGATTGCCGAGGAATACAATGTTGAAACGATCCTTTGTCAAAGACGCGTTTTGTCTCTTGCTTGCCTCAACTTTGACAATTGTCTGCAGGAGCTGTTTCTTGACCTCTTCAAGACCTATCATCTCCATGATAGCGTCGACATGGGGATTGCTGGCGCCACGGACATTTTTTTGATACGTCCACTCCAGATGAGAAGGAGAATCCTGCATCTGTGGAAATGGCTTGGGTACAATAGGCTTTACATGCGTGGCACTATCCGAAGATGTTGGTGCACTACCTGACAGCGAATGTAGAGGGGTTATAGATTTGCTGACCGGCGCAGCATTATCAGTTGGATCTCGACCATCGAGGTCCGCTGAAGCGCTAATGCCCCCAAATGCGAGAGGAGCTGAGCTGGAAAATTGAACACTGGAGGCAGTCTGCGATACGAAAGTGCTGGTTGGCGTGGGCTGGACATTTGCATGAGCGGCTGTAAACGTGGCAAGATCATCCTCTTTTTGCCTAATAGCTATTGCTCTCTCCAGGGCCAAACGTTCATCTTCGCGTGATCGTTGCTTTTCCGCAAGTTGGGCGTCCAAAGCATCCATGCGCTCCAGATGGGCTTTTTGCTCTGCATCGCGCTTTTTCTGCGCCTCTGCCTCTCGGTCCTGTTTCTCTTTTGCAAGCCTAGCATCTCGGTTACATCGGTGACACTCTTTCGATGGACCAAGGCTGCAAGTAGAATGCAGGGTATGGCCATTTGGACAAGACAAAGAGATTTTCACTTTGCATTCTTTCGATGGACCAACGCTGCAAGTAGAATGCAGTGTATGGCCATTTGGACAAGAAGAAGAGATTTTCGCTTTGCAGTCGATTTTAGAATGGTCGGAAAGCGGATGACACTTTAATGGGCACAGATGAATTCCACAAGACAATTTGATATCGCTGTGTGATTACAATATGAGTTCCTCATTGCATCGACTTCGTAAACAGCAGTATCTTACCAAGGTTCATTACATCCGCCATCGGGACAAACGTCGTCAAATTGCTCAGGCTGTGATAAAAAAAACCTGCTGTCGGGATGTCGCTCGCATTTCGTGGGAAAGCCTTCATATATATGCTTCTCGTTGCGGAGCTCGTTGAATAGATGATTCCACAATTCCTTTCCCTTAGGATTACGGGCGTTCATGAAGGTGTTCATATTTCCAATCATGATTAGGCCATTTCTGCTTCGCGAGAGCAAAACATTCAGGCGTTCTGGAGAGAACATGAAGCCGATATCGCCCCTGGGGTTGCTTCTTGTCAGCGAGATGATTACGATGTCACTCTCCTCTCCTTGATAGTTATCTACATATCACAATAACAAATCAGATTTTTGCGAGAGCCATTAGATGTTAGAAGTCAAGATTCTCACCAATTGTTGCAAGACGGATTTGCTTGTTCGTTACTTTGGCCTCAGCAGGATTAATTAAACCCGCTCGTACAAGCTCAAAGGAGTCCAAGTCGCCGAGAATTGTATCGTTTTCTTTCGCCAAGGCCTTTCGAAGATTTTGGAGCTGCCCGAGATAGGGCGTGAGGATGACGAGATCATTTGTGCCGTAGCCCTGTTGACCAATATACTGGGTAATTTTCAGGACCATCTCGGTTTCGAAACTGTTTTGCTTTGACGACTTCGCGTCCGACTCGCGCCTCTCCGCTATTTCTTTAAAATCGTCTTCAGGATGTTCATGATGTACGAACACAATATTATCCTGGAGACCGAGAATGCTGGGCCTGTTGAGCGTAGAAGGTGCGTCGACAAGTTCAGGATAGGTAAGTTTGCGAATGAGAGAAGAAATTTCCGGACGCATTCGATGCTGCTGTGTAAGGGTTGCATGTGGATAATCTTTCAGAATAAGACGCTCGAAGAGGGAGCGATTAAGGTCGTAACCTTCGCCCTTTTCGATTGTCAACTCGTAATTGTTCACTTTCGGTCGCAATTGTCTACAAAAAGGGAAAGAGGAAAGAGGAGTTAGAGAACACAAGACAAAATGAAGTGGATAACAATATCACGACGTACTTATGATCTCCAATCAGGATGATTTGCGAGGTCTCCGGTACAATAGAAGTCAATATATGACTCTCAAGAATCTCTCCTGCTTCCTCTACAAGAAGGACTTTGGGACTGAAGGCCTGTATATCTTCGGAGTATTTCGCAGCCGCCGTAGTCGTGCAGCCAACAATTCGCTTTGTTTGGAGGATACCGGCGTTACTTGAACTTTGGGCCCGCATCAACCTCTCTAGGGCACGGTTGTAGATTCGTGCGTCCTCACAAAAATCTTGGGCCGCTGTCTGCATTAAGGCATCCTCCCACTTCTGCCATGTCTCCCTGCGTTCATCGGCTGGAAGCTTCCAGATGAAATTGATTGTGGGATCTTGGGCCATCTGTACTTTAAAGACCCCTGCATCCAAATTGCGACGCCAGCGATCGAGTAAATATGAGGAATCGATTTCCCGTCCTCCCGCACCGACTATGGACATCCCATCTTCAGATTCTGGCACCGTAAAGGCTTCGAAATATATAGGAAATTCGAACTCCAGGTATGCCATTATCTCGTCGTCTTCGACATAACTGATATACTTTCGAAATGCCCTTTGCAGCCCTTTGAAAAGACGCTCAGCTTCTTTTTTGAATTCGTCAATGATTGTCCATTGATCTCGGCTCCTTCCCCCTCGTGCTTGATTTTGCATCATAAGTATTTGCGTTGCGGATGTAGATTTTCCACCCAAGCGTAGCATATCATTCGCAGGAATTCCGATGTTAAGTAGACCTTCCAAAATATCATCCAATGCATGGTTCGTGTAGCAAACAACGAGAATGGTCTGTTCGGTATAGAGATATATGGCCTTCGCTAAAAGCGCCCCAATGAAGGATTTTCCTGTGCCTATAAAAACCGAAGTACTATAAACCTCCATTCAGAATTATTTTATGAATACCACATACCTGGGGGGCCTTGAAGAAGGGACAGCTGCTGCGTCAGGCCAGTTAAAAGGGACTTGGATTGCGAAGAATCCAATTTAATGGCACTTTTTGTTTGAAGCAGCTTTTGAAGGTCTACATTGGGATCACGCTGAAGAGCATGGACGACAGGGGCAGCGTATTTAGATACCTCGGCCACAGGACTGTCGGAGGTCCATAACAATAGCTCTGAAGATAACGCGAGCGTCGTCATGTCCTGGAGCCGCTTCAGAATAGGCTCGTAGGCAAAGATCGCAGTGTCGATCTGGATTAGCGAGATGTTTTCGCCGTCGTTGCGCAGACGCTGGAGCACCTTCTCCGAGTTTCCTACGAACTGCAGAACAATCTCAGGAGGGAACTTCGCGAGGCGATCCTCATCGCGATAAATCGTCGGAAACGCAATGATTTCGCTGCCGGATATGAGGCAAGCAAGCGATTGGTTTTTAAGGAGGCCGCGTGTTTTCTGGATATGAGTTTTGCGCGCCGGGACGTCATTTTTGAATTGCTTCAGTTGCGGTATATCCTCCAAGCATTCGAGCACCAGTCCCCATTTCGTGCGCCTGTTCTCCGGCCCGCATTCAATCTCCACAACTTCAAACCCGTTGATCTTCAGCCCGCGGCGGCGGCCCTTCTTATTCTCGGTAACGGGTTGGAGCTCCTCGCGCATCTCGTAGATCATATCCTCGCGCAGGAGGCGGAACTGGTTATCAAGGTGCATCGCGACGCGCACTGGGGCCGTCTCCGGGTCCTCGAGCACCTCCGCTGGGCGCAGGAACGCGCGCTCTTTCGACAAGAGCTCATCAGCTGTAGGTAGAATTGAGATCTTGCGGAAGTCCTCGTGGTCGTTATCGTGGCGCCCCCCAGCACTCGCGCCTGTACGAACATTGACAGGCGACACGGACTGGAAGGTGTCGAGAACCTTCTTCAACTGGGCCCCAGTGGTGCGGGTGTCCAGCGTCGAGGCGTTGAGGAGGTAATTGAGGATCGTGCGAGTGTCCTCGTGCGCGCGGTAGGACTCGCCGTGGTCCGGAAGGCTGCAGAGCTGGAGGATGAGCCAGCCGAGCGCCTGCTCAGCCTCGTCGTTGAGGCTATGGCTGAGGAATGCCGCGCGAAATGCGGCCCAGAATATGTCGGGATCGGCGAGTTTGAGCACGATGTCGTTCAAGTACCCCCCACCGTGGATGTTCTTCAACTGGTCGGCTTGGAGGAACTTTAGAGCTGGCGCCACTTCTTTGTTGAAAAAATCGGGCGTGTTCTTCGCCCGCACAGCTTGCTGGAGCGCGTCGAGGCCGCATTTGCTCGCGATGATTCGGTTGACGCATGTAACGGGATCTGGCTGGATGCATAGTGCTTGCAAGAATAGAGTCATGTTGTTGCCTTGGTTTAGATCGGATTTGCCATCGAGGATGGCGTAGAAAAGTCCGTTGAGTCTCTTTGTGCGAGGATCTTGGCGGTCCATGGTGGTAAGAGTAAGGATAAGATTGGGAGGAATGCGGGCAGTATGTTGATGGAAGGGTGTGCAGATGCCCACGGCCAAAGAAGGAAGAAATAGACGCCCGTGCACGGGGTCGCTGCATATCAAGAAGCATCAGCATCGAGGCAAATAAGGGGAAAAGATAGGTAAGCCAAACCTTGATTTCACGATAACAAGGTCACGGTGGGTCCGAGCCTCTGACTTGTGCATTCCACGGCCTTATGACACACGCCATGTATCTCTGGATCAGAACCGTGTCGTAAAGACGATAAAGCTGTCAATAGCTTAACGAACAAGAGCCAGCCATATCGATGGCTTGAGCCTCGATGACGGTCTGTGGAAGCGGTGTGGATGGTAATAACGTATGCGATCACCAAGGAAGAATCTTCTGATGCGTGCTGGGATAAAAAAGCTAATCGAATATGAATAAAGATAAAGCGCACCAGCATGTTACTCACATCCAACGGCATATATCCACACAGTAAAAAGCAAGGAATGAGGAACGGCATGATTTGATAACGAACAAGCGATGCCGATTGTTTCTAGTACAATCGTTGTAATTATGAGAATCATGACTGCAAGACAGTAAAAATAACACCCACCATAGAAGCAAAAATAGCGCAAGGTAAAGTTTATGGGCGGTGACCGGCAGCTCTGCTGGTCTTCGTTTTATCTGCTATTACACAAACTCTGGCCTTGTGCTCTGCCGGGCCGTGTAGAGAAGCGATCAATGAAGACACAGAAAGGGAAAAGGGCCGACCTAATACTTCACTGAAAAAATCTGAACTTGGACATACATTGGGTGCCACCTCCGAAACACTTGAGGCGACGGACTTTATATAAACAAAAAGACATTTACAGCTGTGTCTATAGTTGGACGCGTATAGCCTTGACATGATGTCCCATATGTGATTGATCTATAGATACCCTTAGTACAACAATCTCAACCATTCGATCAGCTATTTACACATTGAAGTGGAACTGATGTGGGAGGCATACCATTAAACCTAGATAGCGAGGACATGGATGCGGGTGGATATTTTCTTATTAGTTTTTTTATGGAAGGCACAGCCTCATGGGGTCCGAGCCTTGTCGGCGGCGGCTTCGCGGTCGTGCTCCTCGATATTCCTTCCGGAAGGTGAGGGGTAGATAAAGGAGGGAAAGAGTGGGTCTTACGTTGCTTCCCAGGGATAATCCAACCTTATCAGAGGGTAAGCAACTTGATCGATGGCCCAAAATCAAAGAGAGCGGCTCACCAGACGTCTCCTACATCCTCTCCTGAGAAATAACTGCAATTCATAAAATTGAAATGATTATCAGAAATCAATCGTGCACAAAGCCAAGGACAGAAAGCGATGCATACGGAGTTCCGGCAGGCAGCTCGGCAAGCTTATCTTTCAGCTTGTTGTGCACGACAAAGATAGCGAAAGAGGTCGCATCGCGGAGGGCGGCGCGCTCTGACTCGGGGTAGGACAAGAGCTCGGCCTCGACGTCTTTTCGTAGCTCTGAGAGGGCGTAGCTGGGGGTGTGCGATTAGAAGGAGGGTTGTGAGGGGGGTAAATGGACAGACTGAAGAGTTTTGCGGGTGTCGTCTACCTCGTCCTGAAAGAATAAAAAAAAATTGATCAGACAAGATAGACGAAGAGGTGGAGGTGGTGCCACGCACGACGATGAGGTTGCGCTTGGCCAGGATCTGCTTTCCTGGGTTGGACCTTGATTCAAAGAAAAGACGAGATATGAACGCCCGGACAGAGCAAGTGATCGGATTGGATTCTCAGCACGTACAACCACTGCGTGCGGATGACTTCGTTGCCGATCTGCTCTACGGTTGCGCCATCGACGGGTTCATAGAGCGAGAGGCCGATGGCCTGGATCTGCAGGGACTTTTTCTCGGTCTGCTCGCGGAGGAAAGTGCGCTGTGTGATGAAGTTTTGTGAGTGGGTCTTAGGTGGGGGCTAGCGGAATGACCGACCATGACACGAGCGGGGAAGAAGCCGCTGGTGTGTGCATTTAGGATGAGTGAGATGGGAGGCAACGGAGAGGGAAGACTGACCCGCCGCCTGTTGGACGTATTAATAGATGAACGACGATGAGGAAAAAGGCTCACCGATGGCGATGAGGAGATCTGGGTTGAACTCCTTGGCGATCTGGGGGGTTGTCTTGCGGATGAGATTGTGGATGTCGTTGTAGGTGACATGCCAGTGCTGGACCATGGTGGCGGAGAGAAAGAGAGGTGAAAAAGACACGTGACCGCACCCCGCCTCTCTTGATGGAGCCCAACACGACGACGGCCAAGGCCATCGGCAGCCTCGCAAAAAAGCAGAGCGACGTCTCCCGCCAGGCCTCCTCCAAGCTCAAGTTCGTCCCCACCCTCCCCCAGCGCCGCAAGAAGGAGTGAGTCCAACGCTCTCACCTGCCTCCTACCCGCCTCACCGTCCCCCACAGAGATGTCAAGCCAGTACGCATGCCACCCCCGCCCATCCGTCTCGCACTCACCGCTGTCTAGGAACCTGCCCCTGCTGCTGTACCTCCGCCTTCTGAGCGCGGTCGTGGTCGAGGGCGAGGGCGCGGCGACGCGCGCGGTCGGGGGCGGGGCCGTGGCGCGCCTCCCGTCCAGATGACCGCCAGTGGGCCCTTCGCCATGGGTCCCGCTATGGCCGGCAGTAGTGGCGCCCGTCGCCCCCCACCGCGTTCCAACTTCGTGCCTGTTCCCGGTGACGCTTCAGCCGCCGCCGCGGGTGCAGCGAGCGCCCTCTCCCACTCCGCCCCGCCTGCGCTGCGCAAGGACATCTCTGGCTCAAAAGGCGCTGGGGGTCCCATGAAGACGGAGGGGGACGAGGAAGAGGTGTATTCAGATGCTGATGAGGGTGTCGAGATCGTGGATATGGAAAATGTGCGGCAGATGGACTGGATGGCTCCGGAGAGTTTGCGGAAAGAGCGCCAACCGAAACGCGCGCCAAAAGTCAAGAAAGAGGAAGTAGAGAATGCGGATGACGTTGGTATGTCCTTGCCGACAACTTTTTTTTATTTTCGCGCGTTCATGTGTTGCAGGCCTCGATGCAGTAGACGAAAAAAATGCGCTCAATCTCAGCGAAAGCGAGGAAGAGGAGGAACTAGAAGACATCATCGAAGACTTTGCAACACAAAACACCATCGCCTCGGTACACGCTTATCCCTTTCCCCATCCTACATAGCTGACGATTTCCAAACAGGACGGCGGCGTCCCCACACATGAAGACCGCCTCTACTTCTTCCAATTCCCCGCACCCTTCCCCAAATTCACCTACAAAAACGATCCAGCCCCCACCGCAGGCGCCTCCTTCACCACTGCGATGGACGTCGACTCCGCGCCCGCGACAACACCCAAAAAGGTATCCTTCGCCCCGGACGTTAAGCCCGACATCGCGACTGCTGCATCGGGATCGCGGACGCCATCTACTGTGCCTTCGGAGGCGGAGCCTGCACAGCCGCTGGATGGGGTCATTGGTCAGCTCGAGGTGTATAGGAGCGGGGCGGTTAGGATTCGCCTGGCGAATGGGATTCTGCTTGATGTGCGTGTGTTCTGCTCAGGCATTATGGTATAATTGATCTTTTTTTCTTCATTTTTTTCTTCTAGGTCGCTGCCGCGACACAACCGTCCTTCCTCCAACAAGCGGTCGTTTTGGACCCACAGACGAATCGGCTCAATGTCCTCGGCGAGGTCAACAAGCAGTTCGTCGTCTCGCCGAATGTGGACGCGCTGTTGTCTGCGCTCGAGGAGGAGGATAGCAAACCTGCCAAGCTGGAGCTGGCGGATGGGCTGATCAGGATGGATTGAGATTAATTCGTTGGGTTGGGTCGTTCGGGCGTTGCAACCTCGGATTTGCGGGGCGGGTGGAGTCGATCTGGTGTGTGTTGGATTTGATTACCTTGTATGATTTATCACTGTTGCTACTACTATCTAATGCATAGAGAGAACTTAGGAAGAGCTGCAAGTTACAGTCGTGGATCCGACGAAGTGCACGACTAAATGAACTGAATTGGGCGTTCTAGCTGATATGTTTTGTTCTGAGTTAACGTTCTTTTTTCGATTCATAACTTGGGAGAGCTCCTTCTGTCTCAAAACAACTCTATAAAATCTGACAAATTTTGAGGAGGTCAAGTACTGATCTCCTGACGTCCGCACAAGTTTCGTATTGAAATTGAGTGAGTGAAGGGCGAATTACAGTCGAACCCCTCATAACCCATACTCCTGATAACCCATAACCCCTTATACCCCATAGAAAAATCGATCCACCGACTTGGTTCGCGGGGATTTGCAACCCATAACCCATAGGTCCGCAGTAACCCATAAGCCATACCCCTTCACGGGAAAAACCCATAGGTTTTGGATGCTAAAATCTGGGGTTAGGGTCATAGAAATGGCTATTATGGCAACAAAATTATACTTAAATTAGTATAATTGGATCAATAAACTTATAAGCGAGCCTGAACGACCAAAATCAGCGTGAAATCGCAAAGAAACCTGGCAGGCATTGAGGGAGGGGGGGTGAGAATATTAAAATCAGCGAAGGGACGATGGCCGACAACAATTTTTCGCGAACATTTTCATTTAATACTGTCGCCGACGATGTTCAGTACTCTTGAAACCGCAAATAAGCAGTTTTGAGCAACTTCCGAGGTCAAAAAACTAAGTGTTTGTCGAAGTTATTTTTAGCACGTCTCTCGAAACCCATACCCCCCGATAACCCATAGCTTAGGCTGTCCACCAACGACTATGGGTTATGAGGGGTTCGACTGTACCGTAATTTTGCGGCATTGCTCTAATTATAAGTGCTAGATTCAGATTACATAGTAGGACCGACGCTCAACTTGATGCTTCTGCTGACGGTGAAGAAAATGCCTCTTCACGATTCCAAATTTGTTTCTCCAGATCAACGCAGGCTCTCTCAATTAAACCCAGAAGGAATTATTCCTTAGATGCTTGGAATCATAACATAACTGCCTCTCGCTTTACTCATCCGCATGAAGTCTTTGACTTGGGCTACTCTGTGCCCATGGCATCCTCTTGAGCCATCTAGCAAGGTCTCTGTTCACTGAAGATGGATCTTTCTTCGGCCATCAAGCTCACTGAGCTTCAATAAAGACCACGAAATATGGAAGGGGAAACGCAGGCAAAAGGTATGTATGTGAATTCATCAGTCACTTGAGATTGCAGAAAACTCGACGACAGTAGTCCACAGCAACAGGTTAACAGGCAAAGCAAAATAATATTCAATGAGAATATACGACTGCTTGTAGATAAAACAGCACACCAGTCCTTTCCACCGTGCCCAAAGCCCACCAAGTACGCGTCCCCGCCACAAAACAACGAAGTGAATCCTGGAGAGGGAGGAAGGAATGTCAGCAAACATGTTGCGATACATGGTAACACCAAAAGAAAGAAGGGGATGGAATCAGAATAGCGGATATGGACTGCCAAAGCAGCCCACTCCGAAGGTAGCTGAGATAATTTTCTGCACTGCAGGGGGCGCCCCTGCGTAAAGCCAAATGCCTCAAACATCATATACGTGGAGAGAAGAAGGAAGGGTGGAGGTAAGAGATGGATAGAAGATGCTCACCATAATGGACGTCGACCACCTCGAGGACGGAGGTGATGATGGTGTCTACGGAAAAAAAACGCGTCGCTATATAGTTGCAGTTCGGACTCCGCCGTTCTCACGAAACTCCGCCCGGCATTCGCTCGGCTGAGCAAGTAATCGTGTGTCAGATCATTGAGCTGCTCATTACGACCATGTCCCAACCCTTCGCCTACCCCGTCTCATCCCCATATACCCCAGTACAGTCCCAATCCACTGCACCCGCAGCCGACGCATCAACGTCCAATGCGGGCACACAACAGAGCGTAGCTTCGAGTTCAGCAACGCAGCCTGCCGCAGGCACAAGCGCGAGTGCGGCGACCCAGGCGCGCCAAACCGCAGACGAGGCTAAGAAGGCAGCAGAGGAGGCTAGAAAAGCAGCGGAGGAGGCTAGGAAGAACAGGACGCTGGCGGAGTTCATGCTCATGCTGGATGAGTACGAGCCTTTGGTGCGTGCAAATGTTGGTCTGGATTTGTGGGGACGGTCGAGCTGATGCGTGCCGTTTTTTTTGCTTCTAGATCCCGAATGAGGTGACGGACTACTACCTGCAGCGCGTAGGGTTTGAGTGCGAGGATGTTAGGCTGTGCGTTTCTTTCAACTATCTTGCCTTCGGTGACTGATTGACTGGATGGATCACTCATTCCTCTCTAGAAAGCGCTTGCTGTCCCTCGCAGCGCAGAAGTTTGTGTCGGATATTGCGGCGGATGCGTATCAACATGCACGTATTCGTACGAGTGCAACGGGTGGCCGCGCGAGAGTAAACCAGCCGCTTACAGGACCTGGGTCGGCGAAAGTAAGTGGCTTTGCATGTGCGACCGAGTAGCTCTGACGGTGGTGTTCTGATAGGACAAGACACGGACGACGCTGATGATGGACGATTTGAGCGCTGCACTGGCGGAGTATGGGATCAGTGCGCGCAAGCCTGAGTACTACATATGATTTTTACTGTTGTTTCTGTACTGTACTTTGTTTTAATAAACCTGATACTATCACATGACTGAGGAGCGTTTCTCTTGATTTCGTGTTTGTTTCTGTTCTGTTCATCAACCACGATGACCCTCAGACTCAAGCCGTCCCCCGGCCCCGTATCTCCCTTTTCATGGGACATTCCATCACCTGCGCCCAGCGCCGACACTCCCGCCCCACCTTCGCCGCCCACGGCGTGGCTGGCTGCTCGCGACATGAAGGTCTTTGGCGCTAGACCTCTCACATCAACTGCCGAAATTGGCCTCGTAAAGTGCAGCGATTGCGGCAAGCCTGTCCTACGGAGCTGTATCGTAGAGCATTCAGGTGGGTCTACCGCTTTCTGTGGCATTTTACGCGGAGATTGACTTTTGTTCAGAGAATTGTGCTCTGATTCGGTCGGGCGGGAAGAAAGGCGGGAAGGGCAAGGCCTCTGAGGCTGATGGTGCGTGCACAGCCCGCTCTACTGTTGAAGTAGATGGCTCATGACGTCGATTCAGATGGCAAGAAAGGCGGCAAGAAGCGCAAGGCATCCCCTTCCCCAGAGGAGCCAGCAAAGAAGAAAGCAAAGCCCGCAGTGAAAGTCACGAAAGGCCGCGTCAAGGGCCCCGTTGACTTCGATAAGCAGTGCGGCGTGATTAACGACAAGAACCTCCCCTGCTCGCGCTCACTCACCTGCAAATCACACTCTATGGGCGCCAAGCGCGCCGTCCAGGGCCGCTCGCGCCCGTACGATGAGCTCCTCCTCGACTGGCAGCGCGCGAACAACCCCAATTTCGTCGAGCCGGTGAAGAGGGAGACCAAGGCGGAGAAGAAGGAGAAAAGAGAAAGGAGAAGATGGAGAAGAAGCGTCTGGCGGGCGAGGCGGCGGCGGCACTTGGTCTGGACCCGCCGCCTGCTAATACGGGTACAAAGAAGGGAGCTGGCGCTGGCGGTGGAGGCGGTGGCACGAAGAAGGTGGGCAAGAAGGCGGCGGCGGCTGCAGCGGCGCAGCAGAGGCTGGCGGAGGAGCTGAGGGAGGATGTCTCGGAGGACTTGGACGATCTGGACTCGGAGGTCGAGGTGGAGGAGCTGATTCGCAGCGTGCGGACGGCGCGCGAGAGGGGTGTGGTGGGCGTGCCGCTGGCGGTGCCGTGCGATGCGGGGACTTGGTTTGTGCAGCGGCGGGAGAGGGCGAGGTGCTGTCGAGATTTGTTGGCGAATGCGCTGGGGAGTGGCGGCGGGACGGGTGTGCCTGGCGGCATGGGCTCGATGGCGCGCAGTGCGAGTCTGACGGCGGGGGCGGGCGGTGCGACGATGCGCATGGGATGACAATGGTTAACTTTATTGCTCTTTCTTTTGACTGGCGGACGCTCTTGGTTAGGCGTTGTATGTTGTACTCTACATCTTTATACTTTATCGCTTTCTGTACAGTGTACTTTTACAGTTCGTCTTCGCATTTGCTCTCCCTTACAATTTAACACAACTACGCCCTGTTTTCCTAGCATTAGTGTTCTATTACATCTAAATCAGTAGCATCCTAAAATTACAACATATTATACGGCTCTAAAGTACGTCTATCTATCAGTCCATCCATGAAGGCAAACCCAAAATGTCAATCCCTACGGTATGATCCAAAAAATGAGATATAAACAATCCTTACGTCGCCCAAAAGGCCCTCGCGGCACGGCGCATGCGTGTCTTTGCATTCACCGGTGCACACGCACGTACGTGCAGCACATCGGGGTGCTCAAGCCACTGCAGCGCATTGCCCGAATGCGGCCGATGGTAAGGCACTGCATGCATGATATCGGAAAGCGCGGCACGAATGCGATGCGGGATGACCTCCACCTCCGCCGCCGAAGGCGTCCGTGCTAGGTGAAACAGTGCCTTCTGGGTATTGACGGTCTTGTAAGGGATGTACAGCGGGGCCGGGGGCGCGCCGGTGTATATTTCGATGACGGTGGCACCCAAGGCGTAAATGTCGCTCTCGATGCGGTACTCGCCGGCGTATTCGTCTGGTCGGTAGGTGTCGATGGCGAAGATGGCGTAGGCGGCGTGGTCGAAGAGCTCGGGGGCGAGGTAGGGAGCGAGGCGCGTGCGGGCGTGAGGGTGGGGGATGTCCTCGTCTGCGAACTCGCCTAGCATGCAGACACCATCTGGGCGTACGAGGACGTTGGCCTGGAGGCGCGGGGTTAGCGTTAGGGTAGTGGAAAGTGGAGTGCAATACGTACTGGACGGACGGCGCCGTGCACAATCTCGAGCCGGTGGAGATAGTCTAGGCCGCGCGCGACGTCAGCGCACTGAATAACGTCCGAATAAATTTGTAGTGCATAAGTTTGAGTGCAGCAGGGTACTGACCATTTGCATACGGTCTTGGTGCGGGTGGGTGAAGAGATAATCCATGACTGTGGTACGGGGGACACCCAGAGAGAAGAGGGCGAGTGGCTCGTCGTCGACGGCGTATATACCGCGAATTTGGACCAGGTTCTCGTGTAGTTTGGTGGGTATTCGCTGGATCTTCTTCACGAGGTCCTGTATATGAGCGTTTGGATAAAAAAAATTGCGTAGATGTGGAGAAATACGCACGGTTATACTGTGGGGGCCTCCGTGTATTCGCATTGCGCGCAGACGGACGTCGCCCAAGGTAGTTTGGGCACAAGCAACGATCTAAGCAAACATAGAGGATGAAATGATGCAAAAATTCACGAGATAATTTACTTGCCTCCGTATCTTTGCCTTGGGAGGTTAATTCGCGCAGAAGAGAGGTGCGCCATAGTGGGACATCGGGGTGAATGTGTTGGAGGTGTTGGATGTCGCTGGTGGTGAGTCTGTAAATATTTTTGGGCCAGGAGAGAGCAGAAGCCATGGTGAGTGGATTGCAGAAGGAGCTTGCTATGTGCTGTACTTGTATTATGAAGATAGACACAGCTTTTGGACATGATGGTCCTTGGTACTAGTAGACCGTCGCCGACGAAAGTCACGAGTAATGTCATATCATATGTCATGTTTGGCTCGGGGGCTGGAGGCAAACAGCGCCTGCGCCACGTCCGAAGGCTCGCTGTTACTTTTGACTTGTGAATTCAAAATGCGGTTCGTCCTCCCGCTCCTCCTCTTTTTCCTTTCCTCCGCACACGCCCTCCACTTCTATCTCGACGCAAATCAGCAGCGCTGTTTCATCGAGGAGCTCCCCACGGACACCGTCGTCCAAGGTGCGTTGCCCACAGCTGTGTTTTGCACCGATTTTAATACTGTTTACAGGCCATTACCGTGCACTCGAGTGGAACGAGCACGAGCAGACATATGGCGACAACCCAGAGCTAGGCATCATTGTCGACGTCCAGGAAGAGCCCTCAGGCCACGTCGTCGTGCACTCCATCGGGCCCCTCGATGGACGCTTCACGTTCACCTCCCACGAAGCAGGCGACCACTCCATCTGTCTCTCCACAAACTACACCTCATGGTTTAGTCACACCCATATCCGCCTCTACCTCGACATTGTTGTAGGCTCCACAAAACCAGACCTCGAGCACGACAGGTCGCATATCTCAGAACTCGCCGCCAAGATCCGCGACCTCAATGTCAAACTCGAAGATATCCGCCGCGAGCAGCAGTACCAGCGCGAGAGGGAGGAGGACTACCGAGATCTCAGCGAGGAAACCAACTCCAGGGCTGTGTGGTACAGCGTTGCGCAGATTGGTGTCCTCCTCGGCACGTGTGCATGGCAGCTCAGGCATTTGAAGGTGCGTCCTCTCGTTTCTCTTTCATTCCAAGCCATCCTAAATATTGTATTACAGCGTTTCTTTGAGGATAGAAAAAGCCGCTAGCGTTTATGATGTATTATTACTTAATGACCATGCCTTTCATCCTTCCTTCTTAGTACTGCTTATCTTCAATCTTCAGCAGCACCTTCTTCCATACGGCCTTCCGACATCGCCGCCACCGTTTCCCTCACCGCTGTGTTGCTTCCTCATCCGACTCGCTCGCAGGTATCGTCACGATCTCGTGCTCCGGCGTATCAAGCTGCACCTGTATCAGCCACTACGTCACAGCCCCGGAAAGGCAAAAAACATACCTTGCCGTCTTTGATCAGCCCGACAAGGGTCCTCATGAGCGCAGCACGGGCAGCAGCGTCGTGCTTCATGTACCACCGCGTTGCCAGAACCATGGCATGTTAGGTTCTTGAAGATGAACAGGGATGTTGGGAGCGAGAGAGGTTGTTTTGCCATTGCGCCGTATGACACGAGGTGCGCATCATTTCCTAACAGGCGTGCCATTGCTGTTGTGTCTTTGCCGCCTGGGGATGTATTAGCAAATGCTGGGGTTTCCGTTGGGAGGTACATACCGACGCAGTTCAGACCTAGGCGAATTTGCTGGTGGATTGCTGTGTAAATGAGTTGCCGTGCCAGTAATTGAACGAACGCACCTTGCCCCCAGTCCATGCTTTAATCTGCTCACGCACGCTCTTGTCTGCGAGCTCATCGTACGTGAGTACATGCGTCGCGCCGAGCTTCTGCAGCTTTTCCTTGAGAGCGCCGATGTCCGGTCGGTCGCGCACGAAGTTGAGCGTTTGCAGACCGCGCGCTTTGGCGATCTGAATCACGGCTTGGCCGACCTACGCGTTTATATTTAAGAGTTTCGGAGGTGGATATGCGTGATTAGTGAGAGGTATTGGAGTGGATTTCGTTGTTTGGTTCTACGCACTGCGCTGTTCGCCCCGTTTTGCACTACCCAGTCGCCGGGTTTGAGAGTGACAAAGTCCGCGAGCATGTTGTAGGCCGTTGGTGGGTTGACCTAGCAGGGAAATATATAAGACATATTTAAAGACAATCAGAGATAGGCATACGCACCGTGAGCGTTGCCGCCTGCGCCTCAGACAGTGCCTCTGCGTCGGGCACTCGCGCAACGTCGCCGGGCCAACCGTGCGCGCCGCCCCCACGTCCCAGCCTGCGGCCGTGTCAGCACGACCCAATCCCCCGCACGTAGCACGTCGCTGACGTTTGCCCCGACCGCAGTCACACGCGCCAGGCCCTCGTTCCCTCCTACCCATACTGTCTCGGGATTGGTGCTGGTGCTGCCGCTGCGGGAAGGGACAATGACTTCATCGCCTGGCCGCGGCTTGCTCGGGTACACGCCCTCGACGACGTTGAGGTCCGCAGGGTTGATAGGGGCGAGGAGGAGCTCGACATTGATGGACCCGGGACCCGGGGGCGGGAGCGGCGGGTAGGTGAGCACGCGGAGGACCTCGTTCGGGGCGCCATTAGTCGCGTAAACGACCGCGCGGAGGGCGGCGGGATGTGCTAGAGAAAGAGCGCAGTGAGCGCGGGAGAGCGCGGGATGGTGAGCGTAGGAGGGAAAGCATTTTGGTCGTTACTTTTTGGGAGTGGATCGGCCTTATTCATCGCTCTCACACACCTGGGAATACATATCTTGGAATTCGATACATACACGATAGTAGAAATACAGCAAGTTGAATACAATAAATAGCGAATAATTTATACGAATCGCTCCAACACTTCCGACCGACACCCATGCACGATTATCTCCACCCTCTTGCGCAAGGGCGGCGCCGTCATCTCCGCCGCCAGCATGCCTCTGATTGCATCCACCCAACGCTTTTCATCCTCATCGCACTGGTCAATGATAATAATTCCTTTCTGCACGTCGCCAACTTCCAGCCTACCAGCCGTCCACCCGCATCCAGCGAGCAAGGCATGTATGCTGTGCAGCGGCCGTTCTATGAGACTCGCCTTACATTCCCTGCATGTCACACAGGGTTTTCCACTTGTCTTCGCGAACCACACTAACGTGCGTGCACTGTAAATACCGGGCGGTGAAAGAGACGGAGTTGAGGCAACTGGTATCACCAACGTAGAAGGCGAGCGTGCCTCTACTGTCATTGGTGGCGAATGAGAGATTTTCGCTTTCTTCGAGGGCCGTGTCGGATTCGAGGTGCGGGGGCGCTTTCCAGGATTTGACCTTGGTGGTGTTATTGGCGCGCGCGATTCAGGAATTGTCAGCTGCATCGTTGATTTGACGTGCTCAGGAACGTCGACCACAACTCGTGGATACGAACCCTCTTCAGACGTATGCAGAACATTCGTCTTGGATCCTAGAGGCCTTAGTTGTCTGTTTCCCAGAGGTGTCGACGGTCCAATCATTGAGCATGAAGTCATACCAGAACAAGGACTTTTCTGAAATTCTAGCATCAGCTTGTCAATATCTAATACAGAAGGCGTTACGCCTTCCGACTTTGCTAGCTTTTTATAAGTTTCGATTATCCGCTTCTGGTACTTGGAGGCCGAATTGATGCCAGGCGAGGGTGGAACACCGAATAACGCTTTGACCGTATCGTTTATCTCTTTGCTTGCTTGCTCGCGGCCTACGGAGGTGCATGCGATGTCGTGCAATTTTTCCAGTGTCACAGCATCTCGCCAGTCTCGTTCGCTCGCTCGATGTAGCTTCAGGATGCGAGGAAACCGAAGTTCATAGTACTGCAGTGTTCAGGTGAATGAAAATCGATTGATTGCATGACCAAATTAGAAGCGACAAATACCTGATTATTTTCGGCTTTTGTGAATCCTGCACCAAAGAGCTCTACGAGCAACGGTGTGCGGAGGATGACCGTAGGAAGCGGTTTGAAGTCCTCGGGAAATGTAACCCTGAAAGGAAGATCATACTTTTGATAATTCTTTTGGATTTGATATGAGAATGGAAAAATAAGATTTGGGAGAAAGAGACTACCAGGGCAGTATAGGGGATGGGATCTGAGCTTTTAATCAAGAAGTTGAGCTCTTCTAGTTGCTTGCGGTCCAGGCCATAGGCTACTGTGAAGTAACTATTGAATCTGGGTGGTTTGGGAGGCTGTTTTTTCTTTGATATTTAATTGTCAAATTGACCAAAGATTTATACACACCTTTTGCATCGTCTCTTTTTTGTTCTCCAAAGCACCTACATAAAAAGTAGTATAAGCACTTGGCGGAACTGAGAAGTACAATCTGTTAGCTTTTCTTCCATCCAGATGATGATACTGAAGACTCACCTCTCAGACTTCGGCCACGAACCTTCTCCCAGCTCGCACCAACGATAACCATGTCTAGACAATCTCCATGCCCGGGAATATAATCCTTTTTAAGCTTTACCCAAGGCTTCCTGTAATCATTATACCGCGCATCGTCTGCCTTTAGTACCAAGCCTTCCTCATGTTGTGCTATATGCGCCGCGAACGTCTGCCGCAGCGTATCCTCAGCTTTCGCAGCGGACGACATGTGAATGGGATAGCGGGCGGCGAGAATAGCCTTGCCGGGCTCCGTGCGTATGTGCGCTTCGAGGAGCTCCCGCGCTTGCTGTATGGCGCACCGAGCAGGGACTTGGAGTCGAGAAAGAGGATATCGAAGAAGACGAGACCGAGGGAGAGTCCTTCGTTCTCTTCGCTATTCATGGATTCGTGCCTGGTAGAACGAAATGAATCAAAAAAAAAAAAGCTTTTGGATTGATTTCTTGGAAACGTACACGTATGGAACTTTAACTTTTGATCGTCGTCTTCTTCGAATGCCGTGAGCAGTGTCTCCAATTAGCTGGCGAATATGCCAGAATTCTGTGTCAGAGAAAAATGGGTCAGCGCAAGGGATGGGGTATACATTGCGTGTCAATTTTTTTTTACCAGCCACTTTGTTGCCGCGAAAGGCAACCATCTCAGCATCTAAGATGACGTTCTGCTTAACTGACGCCACTGGCGGTTTTCCAGACAACCCGAGTGCTGCACGGATGAGGTGATGGACAGCATGTCTGTCGTGCGTAGAATCGCGCCTGCTTTTGCTGAATATTGTGATATTAGAGGACCCATTTGGGAGGATTTCGACGTGGATCTGAGCGCGCTCGCCGTCGTATTTGGTCTCGGCCCATACTATATCAGAGCCGTAGAGATAATCCAGAGCGTGCGCGCAATTTAGGCCTTTCTCTGACTTGGGTATCTGTTTACATAGGAAGAAGCGATTGGAGCGATGGTGGGTATAGAGTATATGCGGTACTTACACCTATAGGCGATCCAATCTCAGGGCGAATGTCGGGGTATGTTGCCTCTCGGAGATCCGCAAACGCAGCGGCCTTCTCGAGCTGTGCGCGCATGCGGTAGAACCTGAGAAACTTATGCGTTGGATCCCATAGGTCCATTGCATGCTCTTTGGTCAACATCTTCACCGCAGCCGTGTTGAAGCGTGTGAGCGCGGTCGCATAGTGGAATTCAGTGAGAGGGTACAGAAGCGGTCGTAGGTCCCTGAGGATTATCTGGGTGAGGACGGCGGCATCTTCTGGAGCGAGGTTGCGGAAGAGGCAGCGCATAATTTCTTTGCGTGTGCGGCGCGTGCCTTCGAGGTATCTGTCGCGGATAGAGCGATCCGTGTGGCCAGAGAGGCCAGAGAGTTCGTCAAGGAGTGAGTCGACTTCTTCAATGGATTTAGGACCAATAAAGCCGTCGGAGGACTTTAGGATGCGTATATGAGAAGCGTATTATTATATTATAAACGCGCATATATCGACTCACAGGACAAGACTTTTGCAAGACGAGCTTCACCTCTGATCCCAAGCACCCCGATTCCTCTTCAGTCCCCACTTCTCAAATTTTGACACATCCACGCCAAAGGAATCGCGAGGAGCTTCGTCATGGTCGACTCCTGGATGCCATATCTTCTTCGGCTGTCATCCTCTGGGAAGAGCAATCTGAAGCAGATCGCGGTTGTCCCAGCAGGCAGCGGCGCGAATTTAGATCGCAGTTCATCGATCCAGAACTTGAATACACGCGCGGGGGGTAATCGAGCGCCAGCTGCGTTGTATGCACGTTTTGCACGGGCCTTGGTTGAGGACGGCTGGATCCCGGCGATATTACGCACCAGTGCAACGAAGCTAGGTAATTATGAGGATGAGTATTAGATGGAGATAAAAAAACATGACATACAACGAGAATGGAACTCCCTCAACATGTGGCGTGTCCGCCATGGGCCAGTGGATAGGTGATGGTCGTGAACAAGAACTTCGTGTTTGGGCCACAACAGTTGACAGTGACAACTGACAACATCGGACGCGGCGCAATCACGCGTGGGTCACGGTACTGCTAATCCGAAATCATCGTATTCAAATTGATTCTGAATTGTGTTGTTACAAGGTGCAACAGCGTATTAGACGAGAGTTAAATTAAAGCGTGTATCCGGGACTTGAAAAGGTATATGCACAGCAACAGCAAACATCAAAGAAAGGGCATCAGAGATAGAATGGGAGATTATGCGTAAATATAAGGGAGGGACAAGCATATATAATCCACACGGACCCAAACGAGAGAAAGCGAAAGATAAACAATTCACCGGGGCATGCGTGGAAATGGCGTCGTAAATAAAATACCTTCAGAGGCAGTGATACCTATGAATACTCCTTCTCCGGATCCATATGCGCGATGTCCCGTTCCTTGAGTTGGATATCATCCCTGTGCATGTCGAATGAGCTGGGGTTGTACATCATCCCATCAGCACCTTCTACACGTAGCGCTGGGTTTTCCACCCGCAGGTCATTGGCGGGCGTGCCAGGCCGTGATGATGCTAGGCCGGATGAGGTGGCCGTTGCGGTTGAGATCAAATGCTGGTTATGAGGATAGTAAGAACGCCGTTGCATCTTCTTAAAGTCGTATGAAGTAAATCTATGTCGCGCGTAAGTATAGAACATGCATATTATAGGATACTAGACGAAACGTACTGGTCTTCCATCTGCCGCATTTCTGCGCTCAGATTATCCTGGTTAGCTCTTCTGGCTTTGGCCTTGAGAGGATTGTCCTCAAGGAGGAGTTCCTCCAGTTCGTGGGACGCGTCGAAATTAGCTTTCTTTGCCTGACATGGAGAATCTATAAACCCCTGAGAAAACGGAACTCAGATGCAGACTTACATCCGGTGTAAAAGGGGGGGTCTGCTCCTTGCTTTCCAACGTGTCCCAGTCAATTGTCCGGAACCATGGATGCCTGCGCAACTCCTGGAAACCTTCTCCGTTTGCCTTGCATCCGAAGCGTTTTGATGTGTCTCTTTCTAAGAGCTGCAATATTGTGAGAAATTCCCAGAAATTCCATGTCAAAAAATGGAAAATGAATGGCCCTTACCCCTTTTAAGACTAACATTCCGTTTCGGCTACATTTCTTATCAGCATCATCCGGCCACTTCAAGGGATCTCGAGTGATGCTGTAGGTGAGGTCATTGTTCGACCGACCTCTGAAGGGTCGCCGACCGAAGATGAGTTCGTATCCGCAGACGCCCAGCGACCACCAGTCAATGCAATAAGTGTAGCCCCTCTTCAAAAGAATTCTAGGCAGGCAGTGAATGATCGTTGTTAGAGCGTTGGACAGGACGTGAAAAAAAGCAACGCACTCCGGTGCCATGTAGGCCATCGAGCCAGCTACGCCTGTTAGCTTGCGTTCGCCGAAATGGACTGCGATATTGAAAGTCAAATGAGCATTGCCTCGTCATCGAGGAGGATGTTGTCGGGCTTTAGGTCCCTGATAATGAAATTGAGTGACAAAGGAACGGCCCAAACGGGAATGAGGATTACCGATGCATTATGCCCATGTCGTGGAGGTATGCGAGAGCAGAGGATAGCTGCGCCATCCAGAATTGACGGTGTCTTCTGGTAGACACCCTAGTCGTTCAAGATGGACTAGAGAGATAAAATAGTGTGAGAAACGGTCGGGAAGAGCCTGGGAGATGCGCACAGCGTAGATCACCGCCGAGCATAAGGTCCAAGACAAAGAAACAGTTCTCGTCGTCCTGGAAGGCGTACCGGAGGTTGACAATGAAAGGGTGGTCGACCTATGAGAGATGAGCGACATGGCGGAAGAGATAGGACAGTGAAGCGCACCTCTTCCAAGAGTCTGCGCTCTTGAATAACGTTAGGAACGGCCTTCATCTTGACGCACTTGGTTTTGTTGATGTACTTGAGAGCATAGAGATCGCGAGTTTGCTTGTGTTGGACCACACGGACCTGGATGCGATGGAGAGAGGTCGAAAGGAAGATGGAAAGAGGGGCGTCGATGGAAGCGTACCTTTCCAAAGGCCCCTTTGCCGACACATCTGAGGAGAATAAAGTGAAAGAGATTGACTTCGCCATCAAAGTCGATGGGCTGTGACTGAGTTATGAGGAACTGTTGGGGAATGGAACTAGTGTGGGTAGTCACCTGTGGCCTGCAACATACTGCGCCCATTGCTAGTCGTTAGAGGTCGTTGAAGAGAGAGAGGAGAGAGAGTAGCGACGTTGACGGCGACGGCGACAGAGCACCTGGGAGAAGGGGGGTATGTGGGTATCGAGTGGGTATGTTGGCTGGACGCCGCTCAAGAGACGCTGGTAACTGATCCCAGTCACACACGTCACACACTATTAATTTGTTCCCCAACGATGGGATCACTCATGCCTCCCGCCGCCGACTTCCTGCGTCCTCTTGTCCTCTCCGGGCCTTCGGGCGTAGGGAAGAGCACCCTGCTCCAGCGTCTCTTTGCAGAGTTCCCCGACAAGTTTGGCTTCAGCGTCTCCCGTACGCCCTCTCCACTCTCTACCACTGATCCATCGTAATCTGTCGCAGATACCACCCGCAACCCGCGCGCAGGCGAGGTCGAGGGCAAGCACTACCACTTTGTGCCCGTCCAGCGCTTCAAGGATCTCATCCAGGAGGGCGTTCATCGAGCACGCAGAGTTCTCAGGCAACCACTATGGCACCAGCTTCGAGACTGTTCGGCAGGTTCAAGAGCAGGGCCGGCGCTGCATTCTGGACATCGAAGCGCAGGTGAGGACACTCTAAGCTGGGCGGAGACGCGTATTTATTCTGCGCCAGGGCGTTCGTCAAATTAAAAACACAAATCTCAACCCGGTATACCTGTTTATATCTCCGCCTCGCTCAGCGCACTGCGTGCGCGACTGCAGAGACGCGGCACCGAAACGGAGGCGGCTGTGCAAAAGCGATTGACGACGGCGCTGGCAGAAATTGCGTATGCTAAGGAGGGCAACGCGCACGATTTCGTGATTGTGAACGACGATCTTGAGCGGGCGTACGAGCTGTTCAAAAAGGTCGCGCAAGGCGAGGAAATTGTTTCGGATCAGCTTCCGACCTTTGAGGATTAGTCACTTCTTTACGAGATATATCCGGCCCGGTCATATGTATTCAAATTCAAATTCAACTTTTTGCTGCTCTCCCCATGGCTGCCTGTCACGACAGAGAGGGCTGGCGCGCTGTCTCCCGTCTCAGAGACTTTGACCTCACCCCTGCGTCGAGGAGGGCATTCTGCTCCAGCTCTCCTCACCGCCGTCTTTCTCTTCGCCGTCCTCAACACCGCCGCGATATGTCTCCGCGATCCTCTCCAGCTTTCGCGCAAAAGCACCCTCTATCTGCGCGCCAAAATCGTGCGTCGTACCAATTCCCGTCCGCTTTCTGCTCACCATTGTGATCTAGACGTTGCTCGTTATTTCAGCTCTCACTAGCACCACCAACGTCGTTCTTATCGTCCTCTCTCATAGATCAGTCCCGTGCTTCAATCCTACTTCCTAGAACCCATTTCTCTATCTGCCATTCTCGTCTTTACCTACTTCAACCATACCCGTACGATGACCGCCTCCACGATCCTCCTCGTTTTTTGGCCCTCTACATCGCCGCCGTCGCCGTGTGGACCCGCACCATTGCGTTGACAGGCGCCATCCGTTTGTTGTCGCCTTGGCCTTGCGATGGACTGCTGTCGGGATAGGTGCCATCTCCTTTGCCATCGAGACGATGGGCTCCCAGGTCGATGCTGTACCCTCCGACGCGCTCGCGCCGGAGAACCCACTCATCACAGCGAACATATACAGCATTTGGGTGCGTGTATGCGTCTATATGTTGTGATATCAACTCACGCAGCTATTGCAGACCTTTTCTTGGATGACTCCTCTGATGAAGAAGGGGGCATCGCGCGTCATCACGGAAGATGACCTTTTCCCTCTCGTACCCTCCGATGAAAGCGTCAACCTTGGTAATGACCTCAAAAAGGCAATGGAGAAACAGTAAGTTTTGTAACGCGTTCTTCGCTCTTCCTGGTCTTATATTCTCTCTAGCACCCTGTGGAAAGCATTGTTCATTGCATATGGCGGCCCTTATGCCATCGCCGCTGGGTTGAAGGTTATTCAAGATATGCTGGCGTTTCTCCAACCACAACTGCTCCGCTTGCTTCTCGCATACATCTCCTTATATCAGGAGACTCGTTTCCAACCGAAGAAGAAGCCCAGCAGCTTGGAAGGCTTCGCGATCGCGATCGTTATGTTTATAGCGTCTTGTGTTCAAACAGTCGCACTCAACCAGGTGGGTCTTCTCGGTTTGAGATTTGTTGCAGCAATCTTACTGTTCCTCTAGTATTTCCAACGCACTTTCGAAACTGGGTGTGTGCGTTTCTGATTCGCTATATGCAATGAATTGAATAGGTTCGCATATAGGATGCGTGTTCGTGCTGGATTGGTCACGGCGATTTACACAAAGGCACTCGTTCTGTCCAACGACGAGCGCACACGCGCATCGGGCGACATCGTCAACTTGATGTCTGTGGATGCTACGCGCCTCCAAGATCTTTGTACTTATGGGTTGATCGCTATTTCTGGACCACTGCAGGCAAGTAAAAATATGTTCTTCTTGAAATACATCCGCGCTAATCATTGAACCTGACGTGCAGATCACTTTGGCCTTCATTTCCTGTATAACCTTCTCGGTTGGGCGGCGTTCGTTGGAGTAGGCATCATGGTCGTGTCGATTCCTTTGAACACCTGTGAGCATTTTCTTGTTCCTCTTTGAACTATTCTCATTTCTATGTGATAGTGATCGCGCGTATTCTTAAACGTATGCAAGAGCAACAAATGAAAAATCGCGACAAGCGTACTCGTTTAATGAGCGAATTGCTTGCCAACATCAAAAGGTCTGTTGCTTCCTTGCCTTTCGCGCTACATTGTCTGATCTTCCTTTTAGTATCAAATTATATGCATGGGAGTATAGCTTTATTCGAAAGATTTCGGAAGTTAGAAATAACCAAGAGTTGAAGATGCTGAAGAAAATTGGAATCGTGACGGTAGGTTTTGAGTAGTCATATTGGTTAATACCTCTGATGATGCGTGATCTGACAGTCGTGGAACATGGCGCTATGGAGCGGCATCCCTCTGCTCGTTGCGTTCAGCTCATTTGCTACTGCGGCACTGACCTCTTCAAAGCCTTTAACGTCCGACATCATTTTCCCGGCCATTTCCTTGTTCATGCTGCTGCAGTTCCCATTGGCCATGGTACGTGCGTTCTTCATTCTCGCCACTTCTCCGTTTGACTTCCTTTCTTTGCAGTTTAGTCAAGTGACTTCGAATATCATCGAAGCCATTGTTTCAGTGCAGCGTCTATCTTCATTTTTGACGGCTGATGAGCTCCAGAAAGACGCGCGCAAGCTTATCGACAAGTCGGATCTACAGGTCGGTGATGAGGTAAGGGCTTGCTTTTGGACGTCGTTGGTGCATTTATTGATTGTCTTCGGTACAGGTTCTGTCGATCAAAGATGCAGACTTTGCGTGGTTGAAGAACGCGGTTGAGCCAACTCTGGAGGGTATTTCATTGAGCGTCAAGAAGGGCGAACTTGTAGGTATACTTGGTCGAGTGGGTTCCGGAAAGGTGCATTTATTATGTCCTGAAGTATTCTGTGTTGTGCTAACCTTATTGGTAGACGAGTCTCCTGTCTGCTATCATTGGCGAGATGACGCGCAAGGAGGGCGAGGTCATCGTGACCGGCAGCGTGGCGTATGCGCCTCAAAACCCTTGGTTAGTTTTATATCTTATTTAATTTGCTTGGTGATCTGACTTCATTGTAGGATTCTTTCGGCGACAGTCAGAGATAATATTTTGTTTTCGCATGAGTATGACGAAACTTTCTATAACCTAGTCATCGAAGGTATTTATTGTCATGTTGATATGCACTCCTTTGTTAAAAATGTTTTTTTTTTTCACGTAGGATGCGCACTCGGCAAGACTTGGCATTGTTAGCAAATGGTGATCTCACGGAAGTTGGAGAAAAGGGAGTTGTTCTGTGGCCTGTCCTTTCCTTTATGTCGAATACTGACTGTTTGTATTAGGTATCACACTCAGTGGAGGACAGAGAGCCCGTATTTCGCTTGCTCGTGCGTGTATGCCCGGGCAGATCTGTATGTGTTAATTGTCTCGCCATAATTTGTGCTAACATAAAAAATCCTACTAGGACTCTGTTAGATGACTGTCTGGCGGCTGTTGACAGCCACGTTGCTCGTCACGTCTTCGGTAAGGCTTCTTTGTCGCCCTCTATTCGAGCACTAGTTAATTTCGTCGCAGATAATGTGATAGGACCCAAAGGACTTTTGGCGACCAAGGGGCGCATTCTCGTCACCAATAGTATTGCGTTCATATCCCAATTCGACACTCTTGCCTTCATCCGCCGTGGAATCATCCTTGAACAGGGCTCGTACTTGAATCTTCTTACCAATCCGAATAGTGAAATTGCTAAGCTTGTGTATGTATATACACCTTGCTGCGCGAGTTGCCACTAACTGTCTGTTATAGCAAAGGTCATGGAACTGGCAGCGGATCAGGCTCATCAACGCCCTTTGGTACAAGTGGATTTGCTACTCCGAAAACCGAAGAAGACCAGATAGATCCAATAAAACAAGAAGAATATGTTGAATCTATCACAGAGAAGCTTCGACAAAAGGCCAGCTTCGAAAAGGCACGCCTTATTCCAGCAGTTGCAACGCATAAACCATCAGGTGGACTAACGAAGGAGCACCAAGAACAAGGACGTGTTAAAATCGAGGTCTACAAACAATATATCCAAGCTGCGTCGAAGGCTGGTTTTGCGTTCTTCCTGTTTGCTACCATTGCGCAGCAGGCAGCTTCCGTCTTGGCTACACTCACGCTACGTTACTGGGGTGAGCATAACAGGAAATCGGGCAGCAACTCTGGAATGTTTAAGTACCTGCTTATCTATGGGTGTTTTTCATTATCTTCAAGCCTTTTGGGTGCGCTTTCTGCAATCGCAATGTGGGTCTACTGTTCCTTGAGAAGTGCAAAGCGGCTTCACGATTCAGTGAGTGCATTACAATATTCTGAGGCTCTTAGCTTAAGATACCTTTCTAGATGCTGGAGTCGTTGATGCGTGCACCCCTAAGTTTTTTCGAGCTTACTCCTACTGGGCGGTCAGTTATTGATGTAACCATACATTTTCATTGTCCCTTGACCTCATTTTACAGCATTCTGAATTTGTTTTCGCGTGACATGTACGTCGTCGACCAAATCCTCGCCCGGGTGATACAAGGCCTCTGTCGGACAGTTGCTGTTTGTCTGTCCATCGTCGCCGTCATTGGAGGCAGCTTCCCTCCATTCCTTCTCGCTCTCTTCCCTCTCGGATGGTTCTACCTCCGAGTAATGAAGTCAGTCAACATGTCGCGCTTTCCAATTATATAATTGAAATTTACTTATTAGGTATTACCTCGCAACATCGCGCGAGCTGAAACGTATTGATGCAGTCACTCGCTCGCCTATCTTTGCGTGGTTTTCCGAGTCTCTCGCTGGGTTGTCGACTATTCGCGCCTTCCACCAACAGACGATATTTGTGGCGTCAAACCAGAAGCGCATTGATCACAACCAGATCTGCTACTTACCAAGTATATCGGTCAACCGATGGCTCTCCGTCCGTTTGGAGTTTGTTGGCGCTTTGATTATTCTTACCGTCGCTTTCCTTGCTATGTCGGCTTTAATTACGACAGGCGTTGATGCTGGGCTTGTTGGTTTAGTACTATCATATGCTCTGAACACCACTTCATCATTGGTATGTGCTATGTTCTTTGTCTTTTGAATATTCCTTGTGAATTAATTCCTGCTTATTAGAATTGGGTTGTCCGCTCTGCAAGCGAGGTGGAGCAGAATATTGTCAGTGTTGAACGTATACTCCATCAAACGGAGGTCCAACCTGAAGCCCGCAAGAGATTCCAGAACATAAACCTGCTGGCATTTGGCCTTCAGAAGGGGCTATTGAGTTTCAGTTTGTGGAACACTCTTTGATTGTTTCTATGTATTTACTAAAAATGCTTGTACAGAAATTATTCTACACAATACCGACCAGGCCTAGATTTGATTCTAAAAGATATCAATCTCAAGATTGTATGTCATCCTTCATCTATATTTTACAATCTTATTAATCATTACTTTAGAACCCGAAGGAAAAAATTGGCATTTGTGGGCGTACAGGAGCAGGGAAATCTTCGGTAAGTCTTCATATTTTTTATGTAATCTTGCATGCTTATTTTCTCTACAGTTGCTTCTTGCTTTGTTCCGAATTATTGAGCCTGTTACTGGAACAATCTTGATTGATTCTGTAGATGTTACAAAGATTGGATTACGACTGTGAGTATTTGATCAATGTTTTGAATATTATATACTAAGCTTGAGCAGTGCGCTCTGGATTATCTATTGTCCCTCAGTCACCAGACTTGTTTGAAGGCACTCTTAGAGAGAATATTGATCCTGTTGGTGAATATTCAGATGCGGATATCTGGATTGCTATTGAACAAGTTGGGTTTTACATTTTTGAATAAAAGTTTTATTTTCTGACTAATATAATACAGGCTCATTTAAAAGAGTATGTTGAAAGCTTGCCAAATAAACTTGATGCTCCTGTTCGAGAAGGAGGATCATCACTGTCTAGTGGCCAAAGACAACTTTTATGCTTTGCTAGGGCTTTGTTGCGAAAGGTAATTATTATACAATAATTTAAACAGTATGATATTGACTATGTATTAGTCAAAGATTCTTGTTCTTGATGAAGGTATGTTTTGTATTTTTGTATCTATTGTATATATATACTATATCTGACATATTTTAATTTTACTTAGCCACTTCTGCTGTCGATCTTGATACAGATAAAGCTATTCAAGAAATTATACACGGTCCTGCCTTCACTAATATTACAATGCTTACAATTGCGTAAGAAATAATCAACTTTTCTTTTTCTATATAATTTTACTAACAAATAATATTTAGACACCGACTAAATACTATTCTTGAATCAGATCGTGTAGTTGTTATGAATGCTGGTATTGTAAGTGATTTTGCTTCTTTAAAATAATTTTATTAAATAAAATTACAGGTGGCTGAAGTTGATACACCTACCAATTTATTGAATGATTCCTCTTCTATTTTTTATTCTCTTGCTAAAGAGGCAGGAATAATAGAATAGTACAGAGTAGATTCTTAAAATATCATTATAAATTCTCAAGATTTTCAATTACTGCATCTTGCACTTTGTCTCAGCTTTAATGTGATGCTGTAAATAATTACACCAAGAGCATTGAGATTGAATCCCTGACTATGTACAAAGGATAAGAAGTGGGTGTTGGAATCCCGGATTCCTCATGTATGATTACAAATGCGCTGCGAGTATGTGCGCGCGTGATGCGCACCGCAGCGCTATACGGCCGTATTTTTCAATTTTTGACGCATCAAGATGAACCACGTGATGCCTATAAGCCCCGATAAAGTCATTATGCATGCGCAACTTGTCTTTTTGGCCTCAACACCCTCGGAAACTCGGAGATCAAGTGACAGTATCAGTCAGCCAAGTTCCCCTCCATTTCTGCTCAATGATTTCGCAAGAATAACATGACCAGCGACCCTCAGCGGCTTTCTAGACTTAGGCGCGCACATGTCAATTTCTATTTTTAGCATCAGATTCTCTTGTATGCTGATATCTATG